>JARFIX010000347.1:0-73763 GCA_036346125.1 Lycocerus yunnanus | reverse complement strand
AATTTGAAGTTGTGAATTTGAAATTTTCAAATAAACAATTTAGAATTAATAATTACAAATTGTTAACTATACTTCAATTTGAAGTTGTGAATTTAAAATTTTCAAATAAACATTTAGAACTGATAATTACAAATTGTTAACTATACTTCAATTTGAAGTTGTGAATTTAAAATTTACTCAAATAAACAATTTAGAATTAATAATTTCAACTTATTAAATATACTTCAATTTGAAGTTGTGAATTTGAAATTCTCAAATAAACAATTTAGAATTAATAATTACAAATTGTTAACTATACTTCAATTTGAAGTTGTGAATTTGAAATTCTCAAATAAACAATTTAGAACTGATAATTACAAATTGTTAACTATACTTCAATTTGAAGTTGTGAATTTGAAATTCTCAAATAAACAATTTAGAACTAATAATTACAAATTGTTAACTATACTTCAATTTGAAGTTGTGAATTTGAAATTCTCAAATAACAATTTAGAATTAATAATTTCAAATTATTAACTATACTTCAATTTGAAGTTGTGAATTTGAAATTCTCAAATAAACAATTTAGAATTAATAATTTCAAATTATTAACTATACTTCAATTTGAAATTGTGAATTTAAAATTCTCAAATAAACAATTTAGAATTAATAATTTCAAATTATTAACTATACTTCAATTTGAAGTTGTGAATTTGAAATTCTCAAATAAATAATTTAGAATTAATACTTTCAAATTATTAACTATACTTCAATTTGAAGTTGTGAATTTGAAATTCTCAAATAAACAATTTAGAATTAATAATTTCAAATTATTAACTATACTTTAATTTGAAGTTGTGAATTTGAAATTCTCAAATAAACAATTTAAAACTGATAATTACAAATTGTTAACTATACTTTAATTTGAAGTTGTGAATTTGAAATTCTCAAATAAACAATTTAGAACTGATAATTACAAATTGTTAACTATACTTCAATTTGAAGTTGTGAATTTGAAAATCTCAAATAAACAATTTAGAACTGATAATTACAAATTGTTAACTATACTTTAATTTGAAGTTGTAAATTTGAAATTCTCAAATAAACAATTTAGAATTAAAAATTACAAATTGTTAACTATACTTCAATTTGAATTGTGAATTTGAAATTTCAAATAAACAATTTAGAACTGAGAATTACAAATTGTTAACTATACTATAAATTGAAGTTGTGAATTTAAAATTCTCAAATAAATAATTTAGAATTAATAATTTCAAGTTATTAACTATACTTCAATTTGAAGTTGTGAATTTGAAATTCTCAAATAAACAATTTAGAATTAATAATTTCAAGTTATTAACTATACTTCAATTTGAAGTTGTGAATTTGAAATTCTCAAATAAACAATTTAGAATTAATAATTTCGAGTTATTAACTATACTTCAATTTGAAGTTGTGAATTTGAAATTCTCAAATAAACAATTTAGAATTAATAATTACAAATTGTTAACTATACTTCAATTTGAAGTTGTGAATTTGAAATTTTCAAATAAACAATTTAGAATTAATAATTACAAATTGTTAACTATACTTCAATTTGAAGTTGTGAATTTAAAATTTTCAAATAAACATTTAGAACTGATAATTACAAATTGTTAACTATACTTCAATTTAAAGTTTGAATTTGAAATTTTCAAATAAACAATTTAGAATTAATAATTACAATTAATTAACTATACTTCAATTTGAAGTTGTGAATTTGAAATTCTCAAATAAACAATTTAGAATTAATAATTACAAAGTGTTAACTATACTTCAATTTGAAGTTGTGAATTTGAAATTCTCAAATAAACAATTTAGAACTAATAATTACAAATTGTTAACTATACTTCAATTTGAAGTTGTGAATTTGAAATTCTCAAATAACAATTTAGAATTAATAATTTCTAATTATTAACTATACTTCAATTTGAAGTTGTGAATTTGAAATTCTCAAATAAACAATTTAGAATTAATAATTTCAAATTATTAACTATACTTCAATTTGAAGTTGTGAATTTGAAATTCTCAAATAAACAATTTAGAACTGATAATTACAAATTGTTAACTATACATCAATTTGAAGTTGTGAATTTGAAAATCTCAAATAAACAATTTAGATGTGATAATTACAAATTGTTAACTATACTTTAATTTGAAGTTGTAAATTTGAAATTCTCAAATAAACAATTTAGAATTAAAATTACAAATTGTTAACTATACTTCAATTTGAAGTTGTGAATTTGAAATTCTCAAATAAACAATTTAGAACTGATAATTACAAATTGTTAACTATACTATAATTTGAAGTTGTGAATTTGAAATTCTCAAATAAACAATTTAGAATTAATAATTTCAAATTATTAACTATACTTCAATTTGAAGTTGTGAATTTGAAATTCTCAAATAAACAATTTAAAACTGATAATTACAAATAGTTAACTATACTTCAATTTGAAGTTGTGAATTTGAAATTCTCAAATAAACAATTTAGAACTGATAATTACAAATTATTAACTATACTTCAATTTGAAGTTGTAAATTTGAAATTCTCAAATAAACAATTTAGAATTAATAATTTCAATTATTAACTATACGTCAATTTGAAGTTGTGAATTTGAAATTCTCAAATAAACAATTTAGAATTAATAATTACAAATTGTTAACTATACTTCAATTTGAAGTTGTGAATTTGAAATTCTCAAATAAACAATTTAGAATTAATAATTTCAAATTATTAACTATACGTCAATTTGAAGTTGTGAATTTGAAATTCTCAAATAAACAATTTAGAATTAATAATTACAAATTGTTAACTATACTTCAATTTGAAGTTGTGAATTTGAAATTCTCAAATAAACAATTTAGAACTAATAATTACAAATTGTTAACTATACTTCAATTTGAAGTTGTGAATTTGAAATTCTCAAATAAACAATTTAGAACTAATAATTACAAATTGTTAACTATACTTCAATTTGAAGTTGTGAATTTGAAATTCTCAAATAAACAATTTAGAATTAATAATTACAAATGTTAACTATACTTCAATTTGAAGTTGTGAATTTGAAATTCTCAAATAAACAATTTAGAACTAATAATTACAAATTGTTAACTATACTTCAATTTGAAGTTGTGAATTTGAAATTCTCAAATAAACAATTTAGAACTGATAATTACAAATTGTTAACTATACTTCAATTTGAAGTTGTGAATTTGAAAATCTCAAATAAACAATTTAGAACTGATAATTACAAATTGTTAACTATACTTTAATTTGAAGTTGTAAATTTGAAATTCTCAAATAAACAATTTAGAATTAATAATTACAAATTGTTAACTATACTTCAATTTGAAGTTGTGAATTTGAAATTCTCAAATAAACAATTTAGAACTGATAATTACAAATTGTTAACTATACTATAATTTGAAGTTGTGAATTTGAAATTCTCAAATAAACAATTTAGAATTAATAATTTCAAGTTATTAACTATACTTCAATTTGAAGTTGTGAATTTGAAATTCTCAAATAAACAATTTAGAATTAATAATTTCAAGTTATTAACTATACTTCAATTTGAAGTTGTGAATTTGAAATTCTCAAATAAACAATTTAGAATTAATAATTTCATTATTAACTATACGTCAATTTGAAGTTGTGAATTTGAAATTCTCAAATAAACAATTTAGAATTAATAATTACAAATTGTTAACTATACTTCAATTTGAAGTTGTGAATTTGAAATTTTCAAATAAACAATTTAGAATTAATAATTACAAATTGTTAACTATACTTCAATTTGAAGTTGTGAATTTAAAATTTTCAAATAAACAATTTAGAATGATAATTACAAATTGTTAACTATACTTCAATTTAAGTTGTGAATTTGAAATTTTCAAATAAACAATTTAGAATTAATAATTTCAAATTAATTAACTATACTTCAATTTGAAGTTGTGAATTTGAAATTCTCAAATAAACAATTTAGAATTAATAATTACAAATGTTAACTATACTTCAATTTGAAGTTGTGAATTTGAAATTCTCAAATAAACAATTTAGAACTAATAATTACAAATTGTTAACTATACTTCAATTTGAAGTTGTGAATTTGAAATTCTCAAATAAACAATTTAGAATTAATAATTTCAATTATTAACTATTCTTCAATTTGAAGTTGTGAATTTGAAATTCTCAAATAAACAATTTAGAATTAATAATTTCAAATTATTAACTATACTTCAATTTGAAGTTGTGAATTTGAAATTCTCAAATAAACAATTTAGAACTGATAATTACAAATTGTTAACTATACTCAATTTGAAGTTGTGAATTTGAAAATCTCAAATAAACAATTTAGATTATAATTACAAATTGTTAACTATACTTTAATTTGAAGTTGTAAATTTGAAATTCTCAAATAAACAATTTAGAATTAAAATTACAAATTGTTAACTATACTTCAATTTGAAGTTGTGAATTTAAAATTCTCAAATAAACAATTTAGAACTGATAATTACAAATTGTTAACTATACTATAATTTGAAGTTGTGAATTTGAAATTCTCAAATAAACAATTTAGAATTAAAAAATTCAAGTTATTAACTATACTTCAATTTGAAGTTGTGAATTTGAAATTCTCAAATAAACAATTTAAAACTGATAATTACAAATAGTTAACTATACTTCAATTTGAAGTTGTGAATTTGAAATTCTCAAATAAACAATTTAGAACTGATAATTACAAATTATTAACTATACTTCAATTTGAAGTTGTAAATTTGAATTCTCAAATAAACAATTTAGAATTAATAATTTCAGTTATTAACTATACTTCAATTTGAAGTTGTGAATTTGAAATTCTCAAATAAACAATTTAGAATTAATAATTACAAATTGTTAACTATACTTCAATTTGAAGTTGTGAATTTGAAATTCTCAAATAAACAATTTAGAATTAATAATTACAAATTGTTAACTATACTTCAATTTGAAGTTGTGAATTTGAAATTCTCAAATAAACAATTTAGAACTAATAATTACAAATTGTTAACTTTACTTCAATTTGAAGTTGTGAATTTGAAATTCTCAAATAAACAATTTAGAACTAATAATTACAAATTGTTAACTATACTTCAATTTGAAGTTGTGAATTTGAAATTCTCAAATAAACAATTTAGAATTAATAATTACAAATTGTTAACTATACTTCAATTTGAAGTTGTGAATTTGAAATTCTCAAATAAACAATTTAGAACTAATAATTACAAATTGTTAACTATACTTCAATTTGAAGTTGTGAATTTGAAATTCTCAAATAAACAATTTAGAATTAATAATTTCAAATTATTAACTATACTTCAATTTGAAGTTGTGAATTTGAAATTCTCAAATAAACAATTTAGAACTAATAATTACAAATTGTTAACTATACTTCAATTTGAAGTTGTGAATTTGAAATTCTCAAATAAACAATTTAGAATTAATAATTTCAAATTATTAACTATACTTCAATTTGAAGTTGTGAATTTGAAATTCTCAAATAAACAATTTAGAATTAATAATTTCAAATTATTAACTATACTTCAATTTGAAGTTGTGAATTTGAAATTCTCAAATAAACAATTTAGAATTAATAATTTCAAATTGTTAACTATACTTCAATTTGAAGTTGTGAATTTGAAATTCTCAAATAAACAATTTAGAATTAATAATTTCAAATTATTAACTATACTCAATTTGAAGTTGTGAATTTGAAATTCTCAAATAAACAATTTAGAATTAATAATTTCAAATTATTAACTATACTTCAATTTGAAGTTGTGAATTTGAAATTCTCAAATAAACAATTTAGAATTAATAATTTCAAATTATTAACTATACTTCAATTTGAAGTTGTGAATTTGAAATTCTCAAATAAACAATTTAGAACTGATAATTACAAATTGTTAACTATACTTTAATTTGAAGTTGTGAATTTGAAATTCTCAAATAAACAATTTAGAACTGATAATAACAAATTGTTAACTATACTTCAATTTGAAGTTGTGAATTTGAAAATCTCAAATAAACAATTTAGAACTGATAATTACAAATTGTTAACTATACTTCAATTTGAAGTTGTGAATTTGAAATTCTCAAATAAACAATTTAGAATTAATAATTTCAAATTATTAACTATACTTCAATTTGAAGTTGTGAATTTGAAATTCTCAAATAAACAATTTAGAATTAATAATTTCAAATTATTAACTATACTTCAATTTGAAGTTGTGAATTTGAAATTCTCAAATAAACAATTTAGAATTATAATTACAAATAGTTAACTATACTTCAATTTGAAGTTGTGAATTTGAAATTCTCAAATAAACAATTTAGAACTGATAATTACAAATTGTTAACTATACTTCAATTTGAAGTTGTGAATTTGAAATTCTCAAATAAACAATTTAGAATTAATAATTTCAAGTTATTAACTATACGTCAATTTGAAGTTGTGAATTTGAAATTCTCAAATAAACAATTTAGAATTAATAATTACAAATTTTAACTATACTTCAATTTGAAGTTGTGAATTTGAAATTCTCAAATAAACAATTTAGAATTAATAATTTCATTATTAACTATACGTCAATTTGAAGTTGTGAATTTGAAATTCTCAAATAAACAATTTAGAATTAATAATTACAAATTGTTAACTATACTCAATTTGAAGTTGTGAATTTGAAATTCTCAAATAAACAATTTAGAATTAATAATTACAAATTGTAACTATATTTCAATTTGAAGTTGTGAATTTGAAATTTTCAAATAAACAATTTAGAATTAATAATTACAAATTGTTAACTATACTTCAATTTGAAGTTGTGAATTTAAAATTTTCAAATAAACATTTAGAACTGATAATTACAAATTGTTAACTATACTTCAATTTGAAGTTATGAATTTGAAATTTTCAAATAAACAATTTAGAATTAATAATTTCAACTTCCTAAATTAATATACTTCAATTTGAAGTTGTGAATTTGAAATTCTCAAATAAACAATTTAGAATTAATAATTACAAATTGTTAACTATACTTCAATTTGAAGTTGTGAATTTGAAATTCTCAAATAAACAATTTAGAACTAATAATTACAAATTGTTAACTATACTTCAATTTGAAGTTGTGAATTTGAAATTCTCAAATAACAATTTAGAATTAATAATTTCTAATTATTAACTATACTTCAATTTGAAGTTGTGAATTTGAAATTCTCAAATAAACAATTTAGAACTGATAATTACAAATTGTTAACTATACTATAATTTGAAGTTGTGAATTTGAAATTCTCAAATAAACAATTTAGAATTAATAATTTCAAGTTATTAACTATACCTTCAATTTGAAGTTGTGAATTTGAAATTCTCAAATAAACAATTTAGAACTGATAATTACAAATTAGTTAACAAACCCTTCAATTTGAAGTTGTGAATTTGAAATTCTCAAATAAACAATTTAGAACTGATAATTACAAATTATTAACTATACTCAATTTGAAGTTGTGAATTTGAAATTCTCAAATAAACAATTTAGAATTAATAATTTCAATTATTAACTATACTCAATTTGAAGTTGTGAATTTGAAATTCTCAAATAAACAATTTAGAATTAATAATTACAAATTGTTAACTATACTTCAATTTGAAGTTGTGAATTTGAAATTCTCAAATAAACAATTTAGAACTAATAATTACAAATTGTTAACTATACTTCAATTTGAAGTTGTGAATTTGAAATTCTCAAATAAACAATTTAGAACTGATAATTACAAATTGTTAACTATACTTCAATTTGAAGTTGTGAATTTGAAATTCTCAAATAAACAATTTAGAACTAATAATTACAAATTGTTAACTATACTTCAATTTGAAGTTGTAAATTTGAAATTTTCAAATAAACAATTTAGAATTAATAATTACAAATTGTTAACTATACTTCAATTTGAAGTTGTGAATTTAAAATTTTCAAATAAAAAATTTTAGAACTGATAATTACAAATTGTTAACTATACTTCAATTTGAAGTTGTGAATTTGAAATTCTCAAATAAACAATTTAGAATTAATAATTTCAACTTATTAAATATACTTCAATTTGAAGTTGTGAATTTGAAATTCTCAAATAAACAATTTAGAATTAATAATTACAAAGTGTTAACTATACTTCAATTTGAAGTTGTGAATTTGAAATTCTCAAATAAACAATTTAGAACTAATAATTACAAATTGTTAACTATACTTCAATTTGAAGTTGTGAATTTGAAATTCTCAAATAAACAATTTAGAACTAATAATTACAAATTGTTAACTATACTTCAATTTGAAGTTGTGAATTTGAAATTCTCAAATAAACAATTTAGAACTAATAATTACAAATTGTTAACTATACTTCAATTTGAAGTTGTGAATTTGAAATTCTCAAATAAACAATTTAGAACTGATAATTACAAATTGTTAACTATACTTCAATTTGAAGTTGTGAATTTGAAATTCTCAAATAAACAATTTAGAACTAATAATTACAAATTGTTAACTATACTTCAATTTGAAGTTGTGAATTTGAAATTTTAAATAAACAATTTAGAATTAATAATTACAAATTGTTAACTATACTTCAATTTGAAGTTGTGAATTTAAAATTTCAAATAAACATTTAGAACTGATAATTACAAATTGTTAACTATACTTCAATTTGAAGTTGTGAATTTGAAATTCTCAAATAAACAATTTAGAATAATAATTTCAATTATTAAATATACTTCAATTTGAAGTTGTGAATTTGAAATTCTCAAATAAACAATTTAGAATTAATAATTACAAAGTGTTAACTATGCTTCAATTTGAAGTTGTGAATTTGAAATTCTCAAATAAACAATTAAGAACTAATAATTACAAATTGTTAACTATACTTCAATTTGAAGTTGTGAATTTGAAATTCCCAAATAACAATTTAGAATTAATAATTTCATATTATTAACTATACTTCAATTTGAAGTTGTGAATTTGAAAATCTCAAATAAACAATTTAGAACTGATAATTACAAATTGTTAACTATACTTTAATTTGAAGTTGTAAATTTGAAATTCTCAAATAAACAATTTAGAATTAAAAATTACAAATTGTTAACTATACTTCAATTTGAAGTTGTGAATTTGAAATTCTCAAATAAATAATTTAGAACTGATAATTACAAATTGTTAACTATACTATAATTTGAAGTTGTGAATTTAAAATTCTCAAATAAATAATTTAGAATTAATAATTTCAAGTTATTAACTATACTTCAATTTGAAGTTGTGAATTTGAAATTCTCAAATAAACAATTTAGAATTAATAATTTCAAGTTATTAACTATACTTCAATTAGAAGTTGTGAATTTGAAATTCTCAAATAAACAATTTAAAACTGATAATTACAAATAGTTAACTAACCTTCAATTTGAAGTTGTGAATTTGAAATTCTCAAATAAACAATTTAGAACTGATAATTACAAATTGTTAACTATACTTCAATTTGAAGTTGTGAATTTGAGATTCTCAAATAAACAATTTAGAATTAATAATTTCAGTTATTAACTATACGTCAATTTGAAGTTGTGAATTTGAAATTCTCAAATAAACAATTTAGAATTAATAATTACAAATTGTTAACTATACTTCAATTTGAAGTTGTGAATTTGAAATTCTCAAATAAACAATTTAGAATTAATAATTTCGAGTTATTAACTATACGTCAATTTGAAGTTGTGAATTTGAAATTCTCAAATAAACAATTTAGAATTAATAATTACAAATTGTTAACTATACTTCAATTTGAAGTTGTGCATTTGAAATTCTCAAATAAACAATTTAGAACTCATAATTACAAATTGTTAACTATACTTCAATTTGAAGTTGTGAATTTGAAATTCTCAAAAAATACAATTTAGAACTGATAATTACAAATTGTTAACTATACTTCAATTTGAAGTTGTGAATTTGAAATTCTCAAATAAACAATTTAGAACTAATAATTACAAATTGTTAACTATACTTCAATTTGAAGTTGTGAATTTGAAATTTTCAAATAAACAATTTAGAATTAATAATTACAAATTGTTAACTATACTTCAATTTGAAGTTGTGAATTTAAAATTTTCAAATAAACATTTTAGAACTGATAATTACAAATTGTTAACTATACTTCAATTTGAAGTTGTGAATTTGTAATTCTCAAATAACAATTTAGAATTAATAATTTCAAATTGTTAACTATACTTCAATTTGAAGTTGTGAATTTGAAATTCTCAAATAAACAATTTAGAATTAATAATTTCAAATTATTAACTATACTTCAATTTGAAGTTGTGAATTTGAAATTCTCAAATAAATAATTTAGAATTAATAATTACAAATTGTTAACTATACTTCAATTTGAAGTTGTGAATTTGAAATTCTCAAATAAACAATTTAGAATTAATAATTTCAAGTTATTAACTATACTTCAATTTGAAGTTGTGAATTTGAAATTCTCAAATAAACAATTTAAAACTGATAATTACAAATAGTTAACTAACCTTCAATTTGAAGTTGTGAATTTGAAATTCTCAAATAAACAATTTAGAACTGATAATTACAAATTGTTAACTATACTTCAATTTGAAGTTGTGAATTTAGGATTCTCAAATAAACAATTTAGAATTAATAATTTCGAGTTATTAACTATACGTCAATTTGAAGTTGTGAATTTGAAATTCTCAAATAAACAATTTAGAATTAATAATTACAAATTGTTAACTATACTTCAATTTGAAGTTGTGAATTTGAAATTCTCAAATAAACAATTTAGAATTAATAATTTCGAGTTATTAACTATACGTCAATTTGAAGTTGTGAATTTGAAATTCTCAAATAAACAATTTAGAATTAATAATTACAAATTGTTAACTATACTTCAATTTGAAGTTGTGCATTTGAAATTCTCAAATAAACAATTTAGAACTCATAATTACAAATTGTTAACTATACTTCAATTTGAAGTTGTGAATTTGAAATTTTAAATAAACAATTTAGAATTAATAATTACAAATTGTTAACTATACTTCAATTTGAAGTTGTGAATTTAAAATTTTCAAATAAACATTTTAGAACTGATAATTACAAATTGTTAACTATACTTCAATTTGAAGTTGTGAATTTGAAATTCTCAAATAAACAATTTAGAATTAATAATTTCAACTTATTAAATATACTTCAATTTGAAGTTGTGAATTTGAAATTCTCAAATAAACAATTTAGAATTAATAATTACAAAGTGTTAACTATGCTTCAATTTGAAGTTGTGAATTTGAAATTCTCAAATAAACAATTAAGAACTAATAATTACAAATTGTTAACTATACTTCAATTTGAAGTTGTGAATTTGAAATTCCCAAATAACAATTTAGAATTAATAATTTCATATTATTAACTATACTTCAATTTGAAGTTGTGAATTTGAAAATCTCAAATAAACAATTTAGAACTGATAATTACAAATTGTTAACTATACTTTAATTTGAAGTTGTAAATTTGAAATTCTCAAATAAACAATTTAGAATTAAAAATTACAAATTGTTAACTATACTTCAATTTGAAGTTGTAAATTTGAAATTCTCAAATAAACAATTTAGAACTGATAATTACAAATTGTTAACTATACTATAATTTGAAGTTGTGAATTTAAAATTCTCAAATAAATAATTTAGAATTAATAATTTCAAGTTATTAACTATACTTCAATTTGAAGTTGTGAATTTGAAATTCTCAAATAAACAATTTAGAATTAATAATTTCAAGTTATTAACTATACTTCAATTTGAAGTTGTGAATTTGAAATTCTCAAATAAACAATTTAAAACTGATAATTACAAATAGTTAACTAACCTTCAATTTGAAGTTGTGAATTTGAAATTCTCAAATAAACAATTTAGAACTGATAATTACAAATTGTTAACTATACTTCAATTTGAAGTTGTGAATTTGAGATTCTCAAATAAACAATTTAGAATTAATAATTTCGAGTTATTAACTATACGTCAATTTGAAGTTGTGAATTTGAAATTCTCAAATAAACAATTTAGAATTAATAATTACAAATTGTTAACTATACTTCAATTTGAAGTTGTGAATTTGAAATTCTCAAATAAACAATTTAGAATTAATAATTTCCAGTTATTAACTATACGTAAATTTGAAGTTGTGAATTTGAAATTCTCAAATAAACAATTTAGAATTAATAATTACAAATTGTTAACTATACTTCAATTTGAAGTTGTGCATTTGAAATTCTCAAATAAACAATTTAGAACTCATAATTACAAATTGTTAACTATACTTCAATTTGAAGTTGTGAATTTGAAATTCTCAAATATACAATTTAGAACTGATAATTACAAATTGTTAACTATACTTCAATTTGAAGTTGTGAATTTGAAATTCTCAAATAAACAATTTAGAACTAATAATTACAAATTGTTAACTATACTTCAATTTGAAGTTGTGAATTTGAAATTTTCAAATAAACAATTTAGAATTAATAATTACAAATTGTTAACTATACTTCAATTTGAAGTTGTGAATTTAAAATTTTCAAATAAACATTTTAGAACTGATAATTACAAATTGTTAACTATACTTCAATTTGAAGTTGTGAATTTGTAATTCCCAAATAACAATTTAGAATTAATAATTTCAAATTGTTAACTATACTTCAATTTGAAGTTGTGAATTTGAAATTCTCAAATAAACAATTTAGAATTAATAATTTCAAATTATTAACTATACTTCAATTTGAAGTTGTGAATTTGAAATTCTCAAATAAATAATTTAGAATTAATAATTTCAAATTATTAACTATACTTCAATTTGAAGTTGTGAATTTGAAATTCTCAAATAAACAATTTAGAATTAATAATTTCAAATTATTAACTATACTTCAATTTGAAGTTGTGAATTTGAAATTCTCAAGTAAATAATTTAGAATTAAAAATTACAAATTGTTAACTATACTTCAATTTGAAGTTGTGAATTTGAAATTCTCAAATAAACAATTTAGAATTAATAATTTCAAGTTATTAACTATACTTCAATTTGAAGTTGTGAATTTGAAATTCTCAAATAAACAATTTAAAACTGATAATTACAAATAGTTAACTAACCTTCAATTTGAAGTTGTGAATTTGAAATTCTCAAATAAACAATTTAGAACTGATAATTACAAATTGTTAACTATACTTCAATTTGAAGTTGTGAATTTGAGATTCTCAAATAAACAATTTAGAATTAATAATTTCGAGTTATTAACTATACGTCAATTTGAAGTTGTGAATTTGAAATTCTCAAATAAACAATTTAGAATTAATAATTACAAATTGTTAACTATACTTCAATTTGAAGTTGTGAATTTGAAATTCTCAAATAAACAATTTAGAATTAATAATTTCGAGTTATTAACTATACTTCAATTTGAAGTTGTGAATTTGAAATTCTCAAATAAACAATTTAGAACTGATAATTACAAATTGTTAACTATACTTCAATTTGAAGTTGTGAATTTGAAATTCTCAAATAAACAATTTAGAACTAATAATTACAAATTGTTAACTATACTTCAATTTGAAGTTGTGAATTTGAAATTTTCAAATAAACAATTTAGAATTAATAATTACAAATTGTTAACTATACTTCAATTTGAAGTTGTGAATTTAAAATTTTCAAATAAACATTTTAGAACTGATAATTACAAATTGTTAACTATACTTCAATTTGAAGTTGTGAATTTGTAATTCCAAATAACAATTTAGAATTAATAATTTCAAATTGTTAACTATACTTCAATTTGAAGTTGTGAATTTGAAATTCTCAAATAAACAATTTAGAATTAATAATTTCAAATTATTAACTATACTTCAATTTGAAGTTGTGAATTTGAAATTCTCAAATAAATAATTTAGAATTAATAATTTCAAATTATTAACTATACTTCAATTTGAAGTTGTGAATTTGAAATTCTCAAATAAACAATTTAGAATTAATAATTTCAAATTATTAACTAAACTTCAATTTGAAGTTGTGAATTTGAAATTCTCAAGTAAATAATTTAGAATTAATAACTACAAATTGTTAACTATACTTCAATTTGAAGTTGTGAATTTGAAATTCTCAAATAAACAATTTAGAATTAATAATTTCAAGTTATTAACTATACTTCAATTTGAAGTTGTGAATTTGAAATTCTCAAATAAACAATTTAGAATTAATAATTTCAAATTATTAACTATACTTCAATTTGAAGTTGTGAATTTGAAATTCTCAAATAAACAATTTAGAAATAATAATTTCAAATTATTAACTATACTTCAATTTGCAGTTGTGAATTTGATATTCTCAAATAAACAATTTAGAACTGACAAATTATTAACTATACTTCAATTTGAAGTTGTGAATTTAAAATTCTCAAATAAACAATTTAGAACTGATAATTACAAATTGTTAACTATACTTCAATTTGAAGTTGTGAATTTGAAATTCTCAAATAAACAATTTAGAATTAATAATTACAAATTGTTACCTATACTTCAATTTGAAGTTGTGAATTTGAAATTCTCAAATAAACAATATAGAACTAGTAATTACAAATTGTTAACTATACTTCAATTTGAAGTTGTGAATTTGAAATTCTCAAATAAACAATTTAGAATTAAAATTACAAATTGTTAACTATACTTCAATTTGAAGTTGTGAATTTGAAATTCTCAAATAAACAATTTAGAATTATTAATTACAAATTATTAACTACACTTCAATTTGAAGTTGTGAATTTAAAATTTTCAAATAAACAAATTAGAATTAATAATTTCAAATTATTAACTATACTTCAATTTGAAGTTGTGAATTTAAAATTCTCAAATAAACAATTTGAAACTGATAATTACAAATTGTTAACTATACTTCAATTTGAAGTTGTGAATTTGAAATTCTCAAATAAACAAAATAGAATTAATAATTTCAAATTGCTAACTATACTTCAATTTGAAGTTGTGAATTTGAAATTTATAAATAAACAATTTAGAATTAATAATTACAAATTGTTAACTATACTTCAATTTGAAGTTGTGAATTTGAAATTCTCAAATAAACAATTTAGAACTGATAATTACAAATTGTTAACTATACTTCAATTTGAAGTTGTGAATTTGAAATTCTCAAATAAACAATGTAGAACTAATAATTACAAATTGTTAACTATACTTCAATTTGAAGTTGTGAATTTGAAATTTTCAAATAAACAATTTAGAATTAATAATTACAAATTGTTAACTATACTTCAATTTGAAGTTGTGAATTTGAAATTCTCAAATAAACAATTTAGAATTAATAATTTCAACTTATTAAATATACTTCAATTTGAAGTTGTGAATTTGAAATTCTCAAATAAACAATTTAGAATTAATAATTACAAAGTGTTAACTATGCTTCAATTTGAAGTTGTGAATTTGAAATTCTCAAATAAACAATTAAGAACTAATAATTACAAATTGTTAACTATACTTCAATTTGAAGTTGTGAATTTGAAATTCTCAAATAAACAATTTAGAACTAATAATTACAAATTGTTAACTATACTTCAATTTGAAGTTGTGAATTTGAAATTCTCAAATAAACAATTTAGAACTGATAATTACAAATTGTTAACTATACTTCAATTTAAAGTTGTGAATTTGAAATTCTCAAATAAACAATTTAGAACTAATAATTACAAATTGTTAACTATACTTCAATTTGAAGTTGTGAATTTGAAATTCTCAAATAAACAATTTAGAATTAATAATTTCGAGTTATTAACTATACGTCAATTTGAAGTTGTGAATTTGAAATTCTCAAATAAATAATTTAGAATTAATAATTACAATTTGTTAACTATACTTCAATTTGAAGTTGTGCATTTGAAATTCTCAAATAAACAATTTAGAACTCATAATTAGAAATTGTTAACTATACTTCAATTTGAAGTTGTGAATTTGAAATTCTCAAATAAACAATTTAGAACTGATAATTACAAATTGTTAACTATACTTCAATTTGAAGTTGTGAATTTGAAATTCTCAAATAAACAATTTAGAACTAATAATTACAAATTGTTAACTATACTTCAATTTGAAGTTGTGAATTTGAAATTTTCAAATAAACAATTTAGAATTAATAATTACAAATTGTTAACTATACTTCAATTTGAAGTTGTGAATTTAAAATTTTCAAATAAACATTTTAGAACTGATAATTACAAATTGTTAACTATACTTCAATTTGAAGTTGTGAATTTGTAATTCCCAAATAACAATTTAGAATTAATAATTTCAAATTGTTAACTATACTTCAATTTGAAGTTGTGAATTTGAAATTCTCAAATAAACAATTTAGAATTAATAATTTCAAATTATTAACTATACTTCAATTTGAAGTTGTGAATTTGAAATTCTCAAATAAATAATTTAGAATTAATAATTTCAAATTATTAACTATACTTCAATTTGAAGTTGTGAATTTGAAATTCTCAAATAAACAATTTAGAATTAATAATTTCAAATTATTAACTAAACTTCAATTTGAAGTTGTGAATTTGAAATTCTCAAGTAAATAATTTAGAATTAATAATTACAAATTGTTAACTATACTTCAATTTGAAGTTGTGAATTTGAAATTCTCAAATAAACAATTTAGAATTAATAATTTCAAGTTATTAACTATACTTCAATTTGAAGTTGTGAATTTGAAATTCTCAAATAAACAATTTAGAATTAATAATTTCAAATTATTAACTATACTTCAATTTGAAGTTGTGAATTTGAAATTCTCAAATAAACAATTTAGAAATAATAATTTCAAATTATTAACTATACTTCAATTTGCAGTTGTGAATTTGATATTCTCAAATAAACAATTTAGAACTGACAAATTATTAACTATACTTCAATTTGAAGTTGTGAATTTAAAATTCTCAAATAAACAAGTTAGAATTAAGAATTACAAATTGTTAACTATACTTCAATTTGAAGTTGTGAATTTGAAATTCTCGAATAAACAAATTAGAACTAGTAATTACAAATTGTTAACTATACTTCAATTTGAAGTTGTGAATTTGAAATTCTCAAATAAACAATTTAGAATTTATAATTACAAATTGTTAACTATACTTCAATTTAAAGTTGTGAATTTGAAATTCTCAAATAAACAATTTAGAATTATTAATTACAAATTATTAACTACACTTCAATTTGAAGTTGTGAATTTAAAATTTTCAAATAAACAAATTAGAATTAATAATTTCAAATTATTAACTATACTTCAATTTGAAGTTGTGAATTTAAAATTCTCAAATAAACAATTTGAAACTGATAATTACAAATTGTTAACTATACTTCAATTTGAAGTTGTGAATTTGAAATTCTCAAATAAACAAAATAGAATTAATAATTTCAAATTGCTAACTATACTTCAATTTGAAGTTGTGAATTTGAAATTTATAAATAAACAATTTAGAATTAATAATTACAAATTGTTAACTATACTTCAATTTGAAGTTGTGAATTTGAAATTCTCAAATAAACAATTTAGAACTGATAATTACAAATTGTTAACTATACTTCAATTTGAAGTTGTGAATTTGAAATTCTCAAATAAACAATTTAGAACTAATAATTACAAATTGTTAACTATACTTCAATTTGAAGTTGTGAATTTGAAATTTTCAAATAAACAATTTAGAATTAATAATTACAAATTGTTAACTATACTTCAATTTGAAGTTGTGAATTTGAAATTCTCAAATAAACAATTTAGAATTAATAATTTCAGCTTATTAAATATACTTCAATTTGAAGTTGTGAATTTGAAATTCTCAAATAAACAATTTAGAATTAATAATTACAAAGTGTTAACTATGCTTCAATTTGAAGTTGTAAATTTGAAATTCTCAAATAAACAATTAAGAACTAATAATTACAAATTGTTAACTATACTTCAATTTGAAGTTGTGAATTTGAAATTCTCAAATAAACAATTTAGAACTAATAATTACAAATTGTTAACTATACTTCAATTTGAAGTTGTGAATTTGAAATTCTCAAATAAACAATTTAGAACTGATAATTACAAATTGTTAACTATACTTCAATTTAAAGTTGTGAATTTGAAATTCTCAAATAAACAATTTAGAACTAATAATTACAAATTGTTAACTATACTTCAATTTGAAGTTGTGAATTTGAAATTCTCAAATAAACAATTTAGAACTGATAATTACAAATTGTTAACTATACTTCAATTTGAAGTTGTGAATTTGAAATTCTCAAATAAATAATTTAGAACTAATAATTACAAATTGTTAACTATACTTCAATTTGAAGTTGTGAATTTGAAATTTTCAAATAAACAATTTAGAATTAATAATTACAAATTGTTAACTATACTTCAATTTGAAGTTGTGAATTTAAAATTTTCAAATAAACATTTTAGAACTGATAATTACAAATTGTTAACTATACTTCAATTTGAAGTTGTGAATTTGTAATTCTCAAATAACAATTTAGAATTAATAATTTCAAATTGTTAACTATACTTCAATTTGAAGTTGTGAATTTGAAATTCTCAAATAAATAATTTAGAATTAATAATTTCAAATTATTAACTATACTTCAATTTGAAGTTGTGAATTTGAAATTCTCAAATAAACAATTTAGAATTAATAATTTCAAATTATTAACTATACTTCAATTTGAAGTTGTGAATTTGAAATTCTCAAATAAATAATTTAGAATTAATAATTACAAATTGTTAACTATACTTCAATTTGAAGTTGTGAATTTGAAATTCTCAAATAAACAATTTAGAATTAATAATTTCAAGTTATTAACTATACTTCAATTTGAAGTTGTGAATTTGAAATTCTCAAATAAACAATTTAGAATTAATAATTTCAAATTATTAACTATACTTCAATTTGAAGTTGTGAATTTGAAATTCTCAAATAAACAATTTAGAAATAATAATTTCAAATTATTAACTATACTTCAATTTGCAGTTGTGAATTTGATATTCTCAAATAAACAATTTAGAACTGATAATTACAAATTATTAACTATACTTCAATTTGAAGTTGTGAATTTAAAATTCTCAAATAAACAAGTTAGAATTAAGAATTACAAATTGTTCACTATACTTCAATTTGAAGTTGTGAATTTGAAATTCTCGAATAAACAAATTAGAATTAATAATTACAAATTGTTAACTATACTTCAATTTGAAGTTGTGAATTTGAAATTCTCAAATAAACAATTTAGAACTGATAATTACAAATTGTTAACTATACTTCAATTTGAAGTTGTGAATTTGAAATTCTCAAATAAACAATTTAGAATTAATAATTACAAATTGTTACCTATACTTCAATTTGAAGTTGTGAATTTGAAATTCTCAAATAAACAATATAGAACTAGTAATTACAAATTGTTAACTATACTTCAATTTGAAGTTGTGAATTTGAAATTCTCAAATAAACAATTTAGAATTAATAATTACAAATTGTTAACTATACTTCAATTTGAAGTTGTGAATTTGAAATTCTCAAATAAACAATTTAGAATTATTAATTACAAATTGTTAACTACACTTCAATTTGAAGTTGTGAATTTAAAATTCTCAAAT
The DNA here is from genome assembly GCA_036346125.1 of Lycocerus yunnanus. Taxonomy (NCBI): domain Eukaryota; kingdom Metazoa; phylum Arthropoda; class Insecta; order Coleoptera; family Cantharidae; genus Lycocerus; species Lycocerus yunnanus. Next base: position 53,981 of record JARFIX010000347.1, on the reverse strand, counting down.
AAACAAATTAGAATTAATAATTTCAAATTATTAACTATACTTCAATTTGAAGTTGTGAATTTAAAATTCTCAAATAAACAATTTAAAACTGATAATTACAAATTGTTAACTATACTTCAATTTGAAGTTGTGAATTTGAAATTCTCAAATAAACAAATTAGAATTAATAATTTCAAATTGTTAACTATACTTCAATTTGAAGTTGTGAATTTGAAATTTATAAATAAACAATTTAGAATTAATAATTACAAATTGTTAACTATACTTCAATTTGAAGTTGTGAATTTGAAATTCTCAAATAAACAATTTAGAACTGATAATTACAAATTGTTAACTATACTTCAATTTGAAGTTGTGAATTTGAAATTCTCAAATAAACAATGTAGAACTAATAATTACAAATTGTTAACTATACTTCAATTTGAAGTTGTGAATTTAAAATTTTCAAATAAACAATTTAGAATTAATAATTACAAATCGTTAACTATACTTCAATTTGAAGTTGTGAATTTAAAATTTTCAAATAAACATTTTAGAACTGATAATTACAAATTGTTAACTATACTTCAATTTGAAGTTGTGAATTTGAAATTCTCAAATAAACAATTTAGAATTAATAATTTCAACTTATTAAATATACTTCAATTTGAAGTTGTGAATTTGAAATTCTCAAATAAACAATTTAGAATTAATAATTACAAAGTGTTAACTATGCTTCAATTTGAAGTTGTGAATTTGAAATTCTCAAATAAACAATTAAGAACTAATAATTACAAATTGTTAACTATACTTCAATTTGAAGTTGTGAATTTGAAATTCTCAAATAAACAATTTAGAACTAATAATTACAAATTGTTAACTATACTTCAATTTGAAGTTGTGAATTTGAAATTCTCAAATAAACAATTTAGAACTGATAATTACAAATTGTTAACTATACTTCAATTTGAAGTTGTGAATTTGAAATTCTCAAATAAACAATTTAGAACTAATAATTACAAATTGTTAACTATACTTCAATTTGAAGTTGTGAATTTGAAATTCTCAAATAAACAATTTAGAACTGATAATTACAAATTGTTAACTATACTTCAATTTGAAGTTGTGAATTTGAAATTCTCAAATAAACAATGTAGAACTAATAATTACAAATTGTTAACTATTGTATTGTATTGTATTGTACTTAGGGGTCGATTGGCTATGTGTGCCTTACAGAACTGCGACCAGTTTTGATCTTTTGTTCATAACCCTTCTAATTGGCTTTTAGGAATTCAATCTTGCTAGCAAAACAAAGAATGGTCCTAAGAGGCTTGCTTTTCACCTCTCTTGGTGTCAGTTGTGTTTGTCCCAAATATTTTTGCCTAAGTCTAGTTAGTGCAGTGCAAGTGCAAAGAATGTGCTCGGCCGATTCAATTTCCGATTCACAGAGTCTGCATTCATTATTTTCTTCAAAACCCATTTTTTTGAGGTGATATCTCACCTGGCAATGGCCAGTGAGCAGCCCCGTAATGAGTCTAATTTTGTTCTTTGATAAGAGAAGAAGCTTTTTAGCTTCTTCAGTCGAGTACTCTATGAATTTCTTCGCCTGTCTCTGTCCTGGTGCATTATGCCAGAGGATATTTTTGCTCTCTGCCTCCCACCTCTGGACCGCCTCCCCCCTAAGTGCTTTGGATAGCCCACAGAAGGGTTCGGGTCCAATAGGGGTAGCATTTGAGCCCAGTCTGGCTAGCTCGTCAGCCATCTCGTTTCCCTCAATTCCTTCATGCCCTGGCACCCAGCGGAGGGCAATTTTATTGCCCTTGCCAGTTTTTGAGGATTGTCTGCATTCCCAGGTGGACAGGGACTCGAAGCTATTGGCTTCTAGTGCCTTTATCGCAGCTTGGCTGTCAGACATTATGTTTATTTGCTTTCCTTTACCTTCCTTTGCAGGCACTCATGGGCACATAATGCAATTGCAAGTATTTCAGCTTGCATGATTGTTGGGTAGGTACCTAAGGCTATGGATGCCTCATATCTTGGGCCATATATGCCTATGCCTGTTCCCCATTCAGTTTTTGATCCATCTGTGTACCAGTTGGAGGATTTTGTGTCCGTTTGTATTGTTTGACTTTTCGCCGTAGCTCGGTCCTGAATAACAACTTTGTACGGCGTCTCAAAGTCAAAGGTTTTGGAATTATGTCCCAAGGTTTTTCAAGTAGATCTGGCTTTAAATAGTCCAGTATCTTTAGGTGACCTGTTCTGTCTCCCGGTTTGAATTTCCTATTTTGGGTGATTTTTATGGCGGTTTAGGCTTCTCTCTTCACCCGTAGGTGAAGAGGTGACAGATCTAAGAGTGCCTCTATAGCCGCGGTTGGGGTTGTGCACATAGCCCTGTAATACCCAGACACACTAATCTTTGCAGCTTCTGTAATCTGCTTTGTGTCGTTATTTCATTGGTTTTGTCCACCATACGAGTGATGCGTATGTGACAATGGGTCTTATTATTGATGTATATGACCAATGGATCATTTTTGGTCTTAGTCCCCAGTTCCTTCCAAAAGTTTGCGACAGGCCCAGAAGGCTCCCGTTGCTTTGGAAAGAGTTTTGTCCACATGAGGTTTCCATGTGAGTTTGGCATCCAGGGTTACCCCAGATACTTCACTTCTCCGGAAAGGTATCAATGAACCCCAAAGCTGCGGCGCTTTAAGGTTCATTTTCTACGCTTAGTAAAAGGAACTATGATGGTTTTGAAGGATTCACTGTGAGCTCTTCCTTTACGCACCATTCTTTTATCTTGTTTAGGCAGTTTGCATTAGGTTTGATATTATGCCTTCATGCTTGCCCTAATTGTAACGACAATGTCATCTGCATACCCCAATACGCAGAATCCATCATCAGTTAATTTCTTCAGTAGGTCGTCCACTACGATGGACCACAAGAGTGGTGACAACACCCCGCCCTGTGGGCATCCCTCGCCGTGGCCATCGAGATTTCCTCCCCTCCTAGTGAGGCCGTTACTATGCGGCTTTTTAGCATTGATTCTATCCAGATTATCGTGGGTAGCTCAATGCCATGTCTCGCAGCAGCGTTCTTTATAGACTTATTTGAGGTGTTATCAAAGGCACCCTCTATGTCTATAAATATTCCTGCAACGATTTCTTTTTCTGCAAGAGATTTTTCAATTCCTCTTACAAGGTGGTGAAGTGCATCCACCGTACCTTTGCCTGGTTGATAGGCAAATTGCTTAGTATGAAGCGGCGTCCTTTTAAGCGATTCGCCTCTAATATAATTATCTATAATTTTCTCCATTGACTTAAGGAGAAAGGAGGATAAGCTTATCGGGCGATATGATTTGGCCTCTTCGGGAGGCCTCCTGCCCGATTTTGGTATGAATACCACTTTCACTTTTCTCCATGATGTGGGTATATATCCCATTGAATAACTGGCTTTGAATATTGCCGTTATGCAAGGAGCGATCAAGTCTATGCCTTTTGAAGTAGGGCCGGAAAGATTCCATCCCATCCAGGTGACTTGTAGGGCTGAAAACTACTAATAGCCCATTTTACTTTCTCTAAAGTAAAGATTTTTCCTGCTAACCTTCTGCTATCCCTGCTGGAATGTGATCCAGGGACATTTCGTGCGTTAGGTTTGTTGTCGCTATCATCGTAGATCCCGGAAAGTGTGTTTTAGTAACACATTTAAACTTTCCCCGATACTATCGGTGTAAGCACCATTGGGCTGTTTTATGAGTCCAATGGTATTTGAGTGATCTTTAGACAAAGCTTTCTGAATGCGCGCTGCTGGGGCCGTTTTATCTATCCCCTCGCAGAAGCGCATCCATGATTGTCTTTTGATTTTCTCAATTCAATATTGTACCTTGTTAGGCTTTTGTATATTCTTCCCATAGGCCTATCCTTTTGGCCTTATTGAATGCTTTTCTGGCTATGACTTTAAGTCTCTCCAGTTCTGCATTCCACCAAGGTACATCTCGAGAGATGTTTCTTTTTTTCAGTGGACAGCTGACCTCATAAGAGTTCATTATGCACTGACTAATGTGGTTAGAGGCTGATTCCAGGTCCTCCGTGGTGGCTACTTCGTATCGGAGGCCTTCTAGCTCGGTCCTTAGTGTCTCTTGATAGAGGCACCAGTCCGTCTTTTCGGCACTCTACATTTCACCATTTCCACTTTTGTGCTCTCTATGTCGAATGTGATAGAGGCGTGATCAGAGAAGGATGCCTCCTCCATCACTTTCCAGTTTTTATGATTTGACTTATAAACGAAGTGGCCAGTGTGAGGTCGATTACCTCTTGCCGAATCGCGTTTATAAAGGTGGGCTTTTTATCTTTGTTTATAATGTCTAAATTGTTAGAACAAATATATTCAAGTAAGTCCTTACCTCTGTTATTGGTGTCTGTGCTGCCCCAGATCTCGTTGTGTGCGTTTGCATCGCAGCCCAGAAGTAGGTGTTTGTTCCCCTTTCGACACCAGCTTATGAGGCGTTGTACTTCCTCTGGTGGTACCTTGGTCTCGTCTCCCGGAAAGTAGGCTGAGGCTATTACTATAGACCTCTTGCCTCCCTCCCTTGGGAGTTCAACCACGGCAGCTGCCAGGTCCCTGGTGTTGAATTCTGGAATGGGAACAAAGTTAATGTCTTTCCTGAGCAGTAGTGCTGCTCTTGGATTACCATACCTGTAATCAGCTAGGACGTTGGCCGTCCTTTCAGGGAGACCCCTGATTTTGTCTCCATTTATCCAGGGCTCTTGTATTAGCCCTATGGAGAGTTGTTTCTTAATAAACCTCCAATATAAGGCACTTGAAGCTGCCTTTGAATGGTGGAGGTTTATTTGGATGCACTTTGTGCCTTTGATGGCTTGTTTTTAGCCCCTCGTTTCTCCGATAGCTTTGCTTTCTGCTTCAAGGGCCCTTCCCAGCTTTCTTCGCCTGTGAGGGCTGCACTCTAGAAAGCCCAGTTGTGCTCTGACTCTTTTCCCTGCCCGTACTGGGCACTTTGGGATTTTCACCAGAGCACCCCTGTTGCCCCTTGTGAGTGGAGATGAGTGCATCTGTACTAGTGCTAGGTGCATTGGACGTTGAGGCATCCTCACTAGCACCTGCAGTAGTTGTTTGGGCCTTGTCTGGTTTGCCCTTTTTCGGGCGTAGCTGGACTTGCCCAAATCTGTAGCCGATCTTAAAGTTCAGCTTTTTCAGATTTTCAGCTGACTGAACATCAACTGAAAGAGTTACCTCTAAAGTTTGGCCTATTTGTACTTTTCGTACAATTCGCCAGTTTGAGGTAATGAGATCCTCATTCTGGGCTTCTATGAGACCCAGAATTTTCTCATTATTGTATTCTTGGCTCCCCGGGAGATATGCCACAAATATTTCCGTGTGAGGCATTTCTGCCTCTGACACGACTTTCAATGCGGCATTTTCCCAGGGTTTAAGTTCGGCCTCTAGGCCCTTTACCCATTCAGCTGTGGCTGTATTGGTACATGTAATACCGAGCCAGCCTGGTCTTTTGTGGATTTGGTGGAATTGAGGCTTTATATCAGCCGTCTTCCTTTTCTCCATTATTTTGTCCAGTATGGCTTCCTGAATGGCTTCAAGTTGTTCCATAGTCAGGAGCTCTTTTGGATATAAGGAATGTATTATTCCTATCTTTACCCCGGTTACGGCCTGGCTGAATGTCGGCTTTTCACCCTTACTGGGTGCAGCCTTACCTTCACCAAACTTTACCCGTTTTTTATCACGGGCTTCCGGAGTACTGCCATCAGATCTATTTCTTTTGGCAGCTTTGCTAGGATTATATCCTTTGAGGGCAAGTTCCCTGGCTTTGTCAGCCGGTTGACCCTTTTGGATGAGATATTTCATCCTTTTGCGAGCAGCTCCACTTAGTCTAACCCTTTCAGTCTTCAATTGAAGACTTTGTAGGGCTTTATTGACATCTTCTTCGCTGCTCGCGAGGAGTACGTCCTCTGCATTTTGATCTGGACTTTCATCCAGTATCATGGGCTCCGTATCCTTAGCCTTTTGGTCAGGATTTTCATCCTGAACCATAGGCTCTTGGATATTAGGACTGGGTTGAGGCTTTGGGAGCCTCTGTTGTTGACTCTGTTAAGGGCGAGTCTCCCTTTAAAATTTTTTCTGTGTTCAAATTCATTTGTTCCCACGAGAAGCTAGGATAAAGAGTCACTTGCAGCAGAGCCTGCTTACCACAAGAAGGCTATTGAAACCGAGAGGTCGCCTGGTATCCGGAGTTCGCATATTATTAACTGGAATTACCTTCCCAGCCATACAGTCTTCGGCATATGCTGTTCCACCTTGACTTTAGGGTTTTTTATAGAGGTTTTTCTCCTCGCAGGTCAGGCGGTTAAGCCCATCCCCCCGCGATGTTCTCTCTGCAGCATACCAACACTACGCCTAATGCTGGTTGTTGTTGCAGAGTAACTATCCTACGGTATTAATAGACGACTGGCGTGTATCGTCTATAGCTAGGGTACCTCGGTGTGCCATACCCGTACTTAGGTTGTTTCAGCCTAAGCCCTGAGGGCTTAATAATAATTAATAATTACAAATTGTTAACTATACTTCAATTTGAAGTTGTGAATTTGAAATTCTCAAATAAACAATTTAGAACTGATAATTACAAATTATTAACTATACTTCAATTTGAAGTTGTGAATTTAAAATTCTCAAATAAACAAGTTAGAATTAAAAATTACAAATTGTTAACTATACTTCAATTTGAAGTTGTGAATTTAAATATCTCAAATAAGTAATTTAGAACTGATAATTACAAATTGTTAACTATACTTCAATTTGAAGTTGTGAATTTGAGATTCTTAAATAAACAATTTAGAATTAATAATTTCGAGTTATTAACTATACGTCAATTTGAAGTTGTGAATTTGAAATTCACAAATAAACAATTTAGAATTGATAATTACAAATTGTTAACTATACTTCAATTTGAAGTTGTGAATTTAAAATTCTCAAATGAACAATTTAAAACTGATAATTACAAATTGTTAACTATACTTCAATTTGAAGTTGTGAATTTGAAATTCTCAAATAAACAAATTAGAATTAATAATTTCAAAATATTAACTATACTTCAATTTGAAGTTGTGAATTTGAAATTCTCAAATAAACAATTTAAAATTATTAATTACAAATTGTTAACTACACTTCAATTTGAAGTTGTGAAATTAAAATTCTCAAATAAACAATTTAAAACTGATCATTACAAATTGTTAACTATACTTCAATTTGAAGTTGTGAATTTGAAATTCTCAAATAAACAATTTAGAATTAATAATTATAAATTGTTAACTATACTAATTTGAAGTTGTGAATTTAAAATTCTCAAATAAACAATTTAAAACTGATAATTACAAATTGTTAACTATACTTCAATTTGAAGTTGTGAATTTGAAATTCTCAAATAAACAAATTAGAATTAATAATTTCAAATTATTAACTATACTTCAATTTGAAGTTGTGAATTTGAAATTCTCAAATAAACAATTTAGAATTATTAATTACAAATTGTTAACTACACTTCAATTTGAAGTTGTGAATTTAAAATTCTCAAATAAACAATTTAGAACTGATAATTACAAATTGTTAGCTATACTTTAATTTGAAGTTGTAAATTTGAAATTCTCAAATAAACAATTTAGAATTAATAATTACAAATTGTTAACTATACTTCAATTTGAAGTTTTGAATTTGAAATTCTCAAATAAACAATTTAGAATTAATAATTACAAATTATTAACAATACTTCAATTTGAAGTTGTGAATTTGAAATACTCAAATAAACAGTTTAGAACTGATAATTACAAATTGTTAACTATTCTTCAATTTGAAGTTGTGAATTTGAAATTCTCAAATAAACAATTTAGAATTAATAATTACAAATTGTTAACTATACTTCATTGAAGTTGTGAATTTGAAATACTCAAATAAACAGTTTAGAACTGATAATTACAAATTGTTAACTATTCTTCAATATGAAGTTGTGAATTTGAAATTCTCAAATAAACAATTTAGAATTGATAATTACAAATTGTTAACTATTCTTCAATATGAAGTTGTGAATTTAAAATTCTCAGATAAACAATTTAGAACTGATAATTACAAATTGTTAACTATACTTCAATTTGAAGTTGTGAATTTAAAATTCTCAAATAAACAATTTAAAACAGATAATTACAAATTGTTAACTATACTCAATTTGAAGTTGTGAATTTGAAATTCTCAAATAAACAAATTAGAATTAATAATTTCAAATTATTAACTATACTTCAATTTGAAGTTGTGAATTTAAAATTCTCAAATAAACAAGTTAGAATTAAAAATTACAAATTGTTAACCATACATCAATTTGAAGTTGTGACTTTTAAAATTCTAAAATAAAAAATTTAGAATTAATAATTACAAATTGTTAACTATACTTCAATTTGAAGTTGTGAATTTGAAATTCTCAAATAAACAATTTAGAATTAATAATTTCAAATTATTAACTATACTTCAATTTGAAGTTGTGAATTTGAAATTCTCAAATAAACAATTTAGAATTAATAATTTCAAATTATTAACTATACTTCAATTTGAAGTTGTGAATTTGAAATTCTCATATAAACAATTTAGAATTAATAATTTCAAATTATTAACTATACTTCAATTTGAAGTTGTGAATTTGATATTCTCAAATAAACAATTTAGAACTAATAATTACAAATTGTAAACTATACTTCAATTTGAAGTTGTGAATTTAAAATTCTCAAATAAACAATTTAGAACTGATAATTACAAATTGTTAACTATACTTCAATTTGAAGTTGTGAATTTGAAAATCTCAAATAAACAATTTAGAACTGTTAATTACAAATTGTTAACTATACTTTAATTTGAAGTTGTGAATTTGAAATTCTCAAATAAACAATTTAAAACTGATAATTACAAATTGTTAACTATACTTCAATTTGAAGTTGTGAATTTGAAATTCTAAAATAAACAATTTAGAACTGATAATTACAAATTGTTAACTATACTTCAATTTGAAGTTGTGAATTTGAAAATCTCAAATAAACAATTTAGAACTGTTAATTACAAATTGTTAACTATACTTTAATTTGAAGTTGTGAATTTGAAATTCTCAAATAAACAATTTAGAACTGATAATTACAAATTGTTAACTATACTTCAATTTGAAGTTGTGAATTTGAAAATTTCAAATAAACAATTTAGAACTGATAATTACAAATTGTTAACTATACTTCAATTTGAAGTTGTGAATTTGAAATTCTCAAATAAACAATTTAGAACTGATAATTACAAATTGTTAACTATACTTCAATTTGAAGTTGTGAATTTGAAATTCTCAAATAAACAATTTAGAATTAATAATTACAAATTGTTAACTATACTTCAATTTGAAGTTGTGAATTTGAAATTTTCAAATAAACAATTTAGAAGTGATAATTACAAATTATTAACTATACTTCAATTTGAAGTTGTGAATTTAAAATTCTCAAATAAACAAGTTAGAATTAAGAATTACAAATTGTTAACTATACTTCAATTTGAAGTTGTGAATTTGAAATTCTCGAATAAACAAATTAGAATTAATAATTACAAATTGTTAACTATACTTCAATTTGAAGTTGTGAATTTAAAATTCTCAAATAAACAATTTAGAACTGATAATTACAAATTGTTAACTATACTTCAATTTGAAGTTGTGAATTTGAAATTCTCAAATAAACAATTTAGAATTAATAATTACAAATTGTTACCTATACTTCAATTTGAAGTTGTGAATTTGAAATTCTCAAATAAACAATATAGAATTAGTAATTACAAATTGTTAACTATACTTCAATTTGAAGTTGTGAATTTGAAATTCTCAAATAAACAATTTAGAATTAATAATTACAAATTGTTAACTATACTTCAATTTGAAGTTGTGAATTTGAAATTCTCAAATAAACAATTTAGAATTAATAATTACAAATTGTTAACTACACTTCAATTTGAAGTTGTGAATTTAAAATTCTCAAATAAACAAATTAGAATTAATAATTTCAAATTATTAACTATACTTCAATTTGAAGTTGTGAATTTAAAATTTGTAATAAACAATTTAAAACTGATAATTACAAATTGTTAACTATACTTCAATTTGAAGTTGTCAATTTGAAATTCTCAAATAAACAAATTAGAATTAATAATTTCAAATTGTTAACTATACTTCAATTTGAAGTTGTGAATTTGAAATTTATAAATAAACAATTTAGAATTTATAATTTCAAATTATTAACTATACTTCAATTTGAAGTTGTGAATTTGAAGTTCTCAAATAAACAATTTAGAATTATTAAGTAAAATTGTTAACTACACTTCAATTTGAAGTTGTGAATTTAAAATTCTCAAATAAATAATTTAGAACTGATAATTACAAATTGTTAACTATACTTCAATTTGAAGTTGTGAATTTGAAATTCTCAAATAAACAATTTAGAATTATTAATTACAAATTGTTAACTATACTTTAATTTGAAGTTGTGAATTTGAAATTCTCAAATAAACAATTTAGAACTGATAATTACAAATTATTAACTATACTTCAATTTGAAGTTGTGAATTTGAAATTCTAAAATAAACAATTTAAATTAAAATTAAAATTATTAACTATCTTCAATTTAAGTTTAATTTAAATTTCAAATAAAAATTTAGAATTAATAATTAAAATTGTTAATTATTCAATTTGAAGTTTAATTTGAAATTTAAATAAAAATTTAGAATATAATTACAAATTTTAAATTTAATTTGAATTGTGAATTTAAATTCTAAATAAACAATTTAAATTTAATTAAAATTTTAATTTTAATTTGAATTTAATTTAAATTTAAATAAACAATTTAAATTAATTTAAAATTGTTAACTATACCAATTTAATTGTAATTTTAAATTTAAATAAACTAATTTAGTTAAATTAATAAATTAAAATTTTAACATATTAATTTGAAGTTGGAATTTAAATTTCAAATAAACAATTTAAATTAATAATTAAAATTGTTAACTATACTTAATTTGAAGTTGTGAATTTGAAATTCTCAAATAAACAATTTAGAATATAATTACAAATTGTTAACTATACTTCAATTTGAAGTTGTGAATTTGAAATTCTCAAATAAACAATTTAGAATTAATAATTACAAATTGTTAACTATACTTCAATTTGAAGTTGTGAATTTGAAATTCTCAAATAAACAATTTAGAATATAATTACAAATTGTTAACTATACTTCAATTTGAAGTTGTGAATTTGAAATTCTCAAATAAACAATTTAGAATTAATAATTACAAATTATTAACTATACTTCAATTTGAAGTTGTGAATTTGAAATTCTCAAATAAACAATTTAGAATTATAATTACAAATTGTTAACTATACTTCAATTTGAAGTTGTGAATTTGAAATTCTCAAATAAACAATTTAAATTATAATTACAAATTGTTAACTATACTTCAATTTGAAGTTGTGAATTTGAAATTCTCAAATAAACAATTTAGAATTAATAATTACAAATTATTAACTATACTTCAATTTGAAGTTGTGAATTTGAAATTCTCAAATAAACAATTTAGAATTAATAATTACAAATTATTAACTATACTTCAATTTGAAGTTGTGAATTTAAAATTCTCAAATAAACAATTTAAAACTGATAATTACAAATTGTTAACTATACTTCAATTTGAAGTTGTGAATTTGAAATTCTCAAATAAACAATTTAGAATTAATAATTACAAATTGTTAACTATACTTCAATTTGAAGTTGTGAATTTGAAATTCTCAAATAAACAATTTAGAATTATAATTACAAATTGTTAACTATACTTCAATTTGAAGTTGTGAATTTGAAATTCTCAAATAAACAATTTAGAATTATAATTACAAATTGTTAACTATACTTCAATTTGAAGTTGTGAATTTGAAATTCTCAAATAAACAATTTAGAATTAATAATTACAAATTGTTAACTATACTTCAATTTGAAGTTGTGAATTTGAAATTCTCAAATAAACAATTTAGAATTAATAATTACAAATTATTAACTATACTTCAATTTGAAGTTGTGAATTTGAAATTCTCAAATAAACAATTTAGAACTGATAATTACAAATTGTTAACTATACTTCTATTTAAAGTTGTGAATTTGAAATTTTCAAATAAACAATTTAGAATTAATAATTACAAATTGTTAACTATACTTCAATTTGAAGTTGTGAATTTAAAATTCTCAAATAAACAATTTAGAATTATAATTACAAATTGTTAACTATACTTCAATTTGAAGTTGTGAATTTGAAATTCTCAAATAAACAATTTAGAATTATAATTACAAATTATTAACTATACTTCAATTTGAAGTTGTGAATTTGAAATTCTCAAATAAACAATTTAGAATTAATAATTTCGAGTTATTAACTATACGTCAATTTGAAGTTGTGAATTTGAAATTCACAAATAAACAATTTAGAATTGATAATTACAAATTGTTAACTATACTTCAATTTGAAGTTGTGAATTTAAAATTCTCAAATAAACAATTTAAAACTGATAATTACAAATTGTTAACTATACTTCAATTTGAAGTTGTGAATTTGAAATTCTCAAATAAACAAATTAGAATTAATAATTTCAAATTATTAACTATACTTCAATTTGAAGTTGTGAATTTGAAATTCTCAAATAAACAATTTAGAATTATTAATTACAAATTATTAACTACACTTCAATTTAAAGTTGTGAATTTAAAATTCTCAAATAAACAATTAAAACTGATAATTACAAATTGTTAGCTATACTTTAATTTGAAGTTGTAAATTTGAAATTCTCAAATAAACAATTTAGAATTAATAATTATAAATTTTAACTATACTTCAATTTGAAGTTGTGAATTTGAAATTCTCAAATAAACAATTTAGAACTGATAATTACAAATTGTTAACTATACTTCAATTTGAAGTTGTGAATTTGAAATTCTCAAATAAACAATTTAGAACTGATAATTACAAATTGTTAACTATACTTCAATTTGAAGTTGTGAATTTGAAATTCTCAAATAAACAATTTAGAATTAATAATTACAAATTGTTAACTATACTTCAATTTGAAGTTGTGAATTTGAATTTCAAATAAACAATTTAGAATTAATAATTTCAAATTATTAACTATACTTCAATTTGAAGTTGTGATTTTAAATTCTCAAATAAACAATTTAAAACTGATAATTACAAATTGTTAACTATACTTCAATTTGAAGTTGTGAATTTGAAATTCTCAAATAAACAATTTAGAATTAATAATTCAAATTGTTAACTATACTTCAATTTGAAGTTGTGAATTTGAAATTTAAATAAACAATTTAGAATTTATAATTTCAAATTATTAACTATACTTCAATTTGAAGTTGTGAATTTGAAATTCTCAAATAAACAATTTAGAATTATTTAAAATTGTTAACTATACTTCAATTTGAAGTTGTGAATTTAAAATTCTCAAATAAACAATTTAGAACTGATAATTACAAATTGTTAACTATACTTCAATTTGAAGTTGTGAATTTGAAATTCTCAAATAAACAATTTAGAATTATTAATTACAAATTGTTAACTATACTTCAATTTGAAGTTGTGAATTTGAAATTCTCAAATAAACAATTTAGAACTGATAATTACAAATTATTAACTATACTTCAATTTGAAGTTGTGAATTTAAAATTCTCAAATAAACAAGTTAGAATTAACAATTACAAATTGTTAACTATACTTCAATTTGAAGTTGTGAATTTAAATATCTCAAATAAGTAATTTAGAACTAATAATTACAAATTGTTAACTATACTTCAATTTGAAGTTGTGAATTTGAATTCTTAAATAAACAATTTAGAATTAATAATTACAAGTTATTAACTATACGTCAATTTGAAGTTGTGAATTTGAAATTCAAATAAACAATTTAGAATTATAATTACAAATTGTTAACTATACTTCAATTTGAAGTTGTGAATTTAAAATTCTCAAATGAACAATTTAAATGATAATTACAAATTGTTAACTATACTTCAATTGAAGTTGTGAATTTGAAATTCTCAAATAAACAATTAGAATTAATAATTTCAAATTATTAACTATACTTCAATTTGAAGTTGTGAATTTGAAATTCTCAAATAAACGATTTAGAATTATTAATTACAAATTGTTAACTACACTTCAATTTGAAGTTGTGAATTTAAAATTCTCAAATAAACAATATAAAACTGATAATTACAAATTGTTAACTATACTTCAATTTGAAGTTGTGAATTTGAAATTCTCAAATAAACAATTTAGAATTAATAATTATAAATTGTTAACTATACTTCAATTTGAAGTTGTGAATTTGAAATTCTCAAATATACAATTTAGAATTATTAATTACAAATTGTTAACTACACTTCAATTTGAAGTTGTGAATTTAAAATTCTCAGATAAACAATTTAGAACTGATAATTGCAAATTGTTAACTATACTTCAATTTGAAGTTGTGAATTTAAAATTCTCAAATGAACAATTTAAAACTGATATTTACAAATTGTTAACTATACTTCAATTTGAAGTTGTGAATTTGAAATTCTCAAATAAACAAATTAGAATTAATAATTTCAAATTATTAACTATACTTCAATTTGAAGTTGTGAATTTGAAATTCTCAAATAAACAATTTAGAATTATTAATTACAAATTGTTAACTACACTTCAATTTGAACTTGTGAATTTAAAATTTCCAAATAAACAATTTAGAACTGATAATTACAAATTGTTAGCTATACTTTAATTTGAAGTGGTAAATTTGAAATTCTCAAATAAACAATTTAGAATTAATAATTACAAATTGTTAACTATACTTCAGTTTGAAGTTGTGAATTTGAAATTCTCAAATAAACAATTTAGAATTAATAATTACAAATTGTTAACAATACTTCAATTTGAAGTTGTGAATTTGAAATACTCAAATAAACAGTTTAGAACTGATAATTACAAATTGTTAACTATTCTTCAATATGAAGTTGTGAATTTGAAATTCTCAAATAAACAATTTAGAATTGATAATTACAAATTGTTAACTATACTTCAATTTGAAGTTGTGAATTTGAAATTTATAAATAAACAATTTAGAATTAATAATTTCAAATAATTAACTATACTTCAATTTGAAGTTGTGAATTTGAAATTCTCAAATAAACAATTTAGAATTATTAAGTAAAATTGTTAACTACACTTCAATTTGAAGTTGTGAATTTAAAATTCTCAAGTAAACAATTTAGAACTGATAATTACAAATTGTTAACTATACTTCAATTTGAAGTTGTGAATTTGAAATTCTCAAATAAACAATTTAGAACTGATAATTACAAATTGTTAACTATACTTCAATTTGAAGTTGTGAATTTAAAATTCTCAAATAAACAAGTTAGAATTTAGAATTACAAATTGTTAACTATACTTCAATTTGAAGTTGTGAATTTGAAATTCTCAAATAAACAATTTAGAATTATTAAGTAAAATTGTTAACTACACTTCAATTTGAAGTTGTGAATTTAAAATTCTCAAGTAAACAATTTAGAACTGATAATTACAAATTGTTAACTATACTCAATTTGAAGTTGTGAATTTGAAATTCTCAAATCAACAATTTAGAACTGATAATTACAAATTGTTAACTATACTTCAATTTGAAGTTGTGAATTTGAAATTCTCAAATAAACAAGTTAGAATTAAGAATTACAAATTGTTAACTATACTTCAATTTGAAGTTGTGAATTTAAATATCTCAAATAAGTAATTTAGAACTGATAATTGCAAATTGTTAACTATACTTCAATTTGAAGTTGTGAATTTAAAATTCTCAAATGAACAATTTAAAACTGATAATTACAAATTGTTAACTATACATCAATTTGAAGTTTTGAATTTGAAATTCTCAAATAAACAAATTAGAATTAATAATTTCAAATTATTAACTATACTTCAATTTGAAGTTGTGAATTTGAAATTCTCAAATAAACAATTTAGAATTATTAATTACAAATTGTTAACTACACTTCAATTTGAAGTTGTGAATTTAAAATTTCAAATAAACAATTTAGAACTGATAATTACAAATTGTTAGCTATACTTTAATTTGAAGTGGTAAATTTGAAATTCTCAAATAAACAATTTAGAATTAATAATAACAAATTGTTAACTATACTTCAATTTGAAGTTTTGAATTTGAAATTTTCAAATAAATAATTTAGAATTAATAATTACAAATTGTTAACTATACTTCAATTTGAAGTTGTGAATTTAAAATACTCAAATAAACAGTTTAGAACTGATAATTACAAATGGTTAACTATACTTCAATTTGAAGTTGTGAATTTGAAATTCTCAAATAAACAATTTAGAACTGATAATTACAAATTGTTAACTATACTTCAATTTGAAGTTGTGAATTTAAAATTCTCAATTAAACAAGTTAGAATTTAGAATTACAAATTGTTAACTATACTTCAATTTGAAGTTGTGAATTTGAAATTCTCAAATAAACAATTTAGAATTATTAAGTAAAATTGTTAACTACACTTCAATTTGAAGTTGTGAATTTAAAATTCTCAAGTAAACAATTTAGAACTGATAATTACAAATTGTTAACTATACTTCAATTTGAAGTTGTGAATTTGAAATTCTCAAATCAACAATTTAGAACTGATAATTACAAATTGTTAACTATACTTCAATTTGAAGTTGTGAATTTGAAATTCTCAAATAAACAAGTTAGAATTAAGAATTACAAATTGTTAACTATACTTCAATTTGAAGTTGTGAATTTAAAATTCTCAGATAAACAATTTAGAACTGATAATTGCAAATTGTTAACTATACTTCAATTTGAAGTTGTGAATTTAAAATTCTCAAATGAACAATTTAAAACTGATAATTACAAATTGTTAACTATACTTCAATTTGAAGTTGTGAATTTGAAATTCTCAAATAAACAAATTAGAATTAATAATTTCAAATTATTAACTATACTTCAATTTGAAGTTGTGAATTTGAAATTCTCAAATAAACAATTTAGAATTATTAATTACAAATTGTTAACTACACTTCAATTTGAACTTGTGAATTTAAAATTTCCAAATAAACAATTTAGAACTGATAATTACAAATTGTTAGCTATACTTTAATTTGAAGTGGTAAATTTGAAATTCTCAAATAAACAATTTAGAATTATTAATTACAAAATGTTAACTATACTTCAATTTGAAGTTGTGAATTTGAAATTCTCAAATAAACAATTTAGAACTGATAATTACAAATTGTTAACTATACTTCAATTTAAAGTTATGAATTTGAAACTCTCAAATAAACTATTAAGAATTAATAATTTCAAATTATTAACTATATTTCAATTTGAAGTTGTTAATTTGAAATTCTCAAATAAACAGTTTAGAACTGATAATTACAAATTGTTAACTATTCTTCAATATGAAGTTGTGAATTTGAAATTCTCAAATAAACAATTTAGAATTGATAATTACAAATTGTTAACTATACTTCAATTTGAAGTTGTGAATTTGAAATTTATAAATAAACAATTTAGAATTAATAATTTCAAATAATTAACTATACTTCAATTTGAAGTTGTGAATTTGAAATTCTCAAATAAACAATTTAGAATTATTAAGTAAAATTGTTAACTACACTTCAATTTGAAGTTGTGAATTTAAAATTCTCAATAAACAATTTAGAACTGATAATTACAAATTGTTAACTATACTTCAATTTGAAGTTGTGAATTTGAAATTCTCAAATCAACAATTTAGAACTGATAATTACAAATTGTTAACTATACTTCAATTTGAAGTTGTGAATTTGAAATTCTCAAATAAACAAGTTAGAATTAAGAATTACAAATTGTTAACTATACTTCAATTTGAAGTTGTGAATTTAAATATCTCAAATAAGTAATTTAGAACTGATAATTACAAATTGTTAACTATACTTCAATTTGAAGTTGTGAATTTAAAATTTTCAAATAAACAATTTAGAACTGATAATTACAAATTGTTAACTATACTTCAATTTGAAGTTGTGAATTTAAAATTCTCAAATGAACAATTTAAAACTGATAATTACAAATTGTTAACTATACTTCAATTTGAAGTTGTGAATTTGAAATTCTCAAATAAACTATATAGAATTAATAATTTCAAGTTATTAACTATACTTCAATTTGAAGTTGTGAATTTGAAATTCTCAAATAAACAATTTAGAATTATTAATTACAAATTGTTAACTATACTTCAATTTGAAGTTGTTAATTTGAAATTCTCAAATAAACAATTTAGAACTGATAATTACAAATTGTTAACTACACTTCAATTTGAAGTTGTGAATTTAAAATTTCAAATAAACAATTTAGAACTGATAATTACAAATTGTTAGCTATACTTTAATTTGAAGTTGTAAATTTGAAATTCTCAAATAAACAATTTAGAATTGATAATTACAAATTGTTAACTACACTTCAATTTGAAGTTGTAAATTTTAAAAATTTTCCCAAATAAACAATTTAGAACTGATAATTACAAATTGTTATACTTTAATTTGAAGTGGTAAATTTGAAATTCTCAAATAAACAATTTAGAATTAATAATTACAAATTGTTAACTATACTTCAATTTGAAGTTGTGAATTTGAAATTCTCAAATAAACAATTTAGAATTAATAATTACAAATTGTTAACAATACTTCAATTTAAAGTTGTGAATTTGAAATACTCAAATAAACAGTTTAGAACTGATAATTACTAATTGTTAACTATTCTTCAATATGAAGTTGTGAATTTGAAATTCTCAAATAAACAATTTAGAATTGATAATTACAAATTGTTAACTATACTTCAATTTGAAGTTGTGAGTTTGAAATTTATTAATAAACAATTTAGAATTAATAATTTCAAATAATTAACTATACTTCAATTTGAAGTTGTGAATTTGAAATTCTCAAATAAACAATTTAGAATTATTAAGTAAAATTGTTAACTACACTTCAATTTGAAGTTGTGAATTTAAAATTCTCAAGTAAACAATTTAGAACTGATAATTACAAATTGTTAACTATACTTCAATTTGAAGTTGTGAATTTGAAATTCTCAAATCAACAATTTAGAACTGATAATTACAAATTGTTAACTATACTTCAATTTGAAGTTGTGAATTTGAAATTCTCAAATAAACAAGTTAGAATTAAGAATTACAAATTGTTAACTATACTTCAATTTGAAGTTGTGAATTTAAATATCTCAAATAAGTAATTTAGAACTGATAATTGCAAATTGTTAACTATACTTCAATTTGAAGTTGTGAATTTAAAATTCTCAAATGAACAATTTAAAACTGATAATTACAAATTGTTAACTATACTTCAATTTGAAGTTGTGAATTTGAAATTCTCAAATAAACAAATTAGAATTAATAATTTCAAATTATTAACTATACTTCAATTTGAAGTTGTGAATTTGAAATTCTCAAATAAACAATTTAGAATTATTAATTACAAATTGTTAACTACACTTCAATTTGAAATTGTGAATTTAAAATTTCCAAATAAACAATTTAGAACTGATAATTACAAATTGTTAGCTATACTTTAATTTGAAGTTGTAAATTTGAAATTCTCAAATAAACAATTTAGAATTAATAATTACAAATTGTTAACTATACTTCAATTTGAAGTTGTGAATTTGAAATTCTCAAATAAACAATTTAGAATTAATAATTACAAATTGTTAACTATACTTCAATTTGAAGTTGTGAATTTGAAATACTCAAATAAACAGTTTAGAACTGATAATTACAAATTGTTAACTATTCTTCAATTTGAAGTTGTGAATTTGAAATTCTCAAATAAACAATTTAGAACTAATAATTACAAATTGTTAACTATACTTCAATTTGAAGTTGTGAATTTAAAATTCTCAAATAAACAAGTTAGAATTTAGAATTACAAATTGTTAACTATACTTCAATTTGAAGTTGTGAATTTGAAATTCTCAAATAAACAATTTAGAATTATTAGGTAAAATTGTTAACTACACTTCAATTTGAAGTTGTGAATTTAAAATTCTCAAGTAAACAATTTAGAACTGATAATTACAAATTGTTAACTATACTTCAATTTGAAGTTGTGAATTTGAAATTCTCAAATCAACAATTTAGAACTGATAATTACAAATTGTTAACTATACTTCAATTTGAAGTTGTGAATTTGAAATTCTCAAATAAACAAGTTAGAATTAAGAATTACAAATTGTTAACTATACTTCAATTTGAAGTTGTGAATTTAAAATTCTCAGATAAACAATTTAGAACTGATAATTGCAAATTGTTAACTATACTTCAATTTGAAGTTGTGAATTTAAAATTCTCAAATGAACAATTTAAAACTAATAATTACAAATTGTTAACTATACTTCAATTTGAAGTTGTGAATTTGAAATTCTCAAATAAACAAATTAGAATTAATAATTTCAAATTATTAACTATACTTCAATTTGAAGTTGTGAATTTGAAATTCTCAAATAAACAATTTAGAATTATTAATTACAAATTGTTAACTACACTTCAATTTGAACTTGTGAATTTAAAATTTCCAAATAAACAATTTAGAACTGATAATTACAAATTGTTAGCTATACTTTAATTTGAAGTGGTAAATTTGAAATTCTCAAATAAACAATTTAGAATTAATAATTACAAATTGTTAACTATACTTCAATTTGAAGTTGTGAATTTGAAATTCTCAAATAAACAATTTAGAATTAATAATTACAAATTGTTAACAATACTCAATTTGAAGTTGTGAATTTGAAATACTCAAATAAACAGTTTAGAACTGATAATTACAAATTGTTAACTATTCTTCAATATGAAGTTGTGAATTTGAAATTCTCAAATAAACAATTTAGAATTGATAATTACAAATTGTTAACTATACTTCAATTTGAAGTTGTGAATTTGAAATTTATAAATAAACAATTTAGAATTAATAATTTCAAATAATTAACTATACTTCAATTTGAAGTTGTGAATTTGAAATTCTCAAATAAACAATTTAGAATTATTAAGTAAAATTGTTAACTACACTTCAATTTGAAGTTGTGAATTTAAAATTCTCAAGTAAACAATTTAGAACTGATAATTACAAATTGTTAACTATACTTCAATTTGAAGTTGTGAATTTGAAATTCTCAAATAAACAATTTAGAACTGATAATTACAAATTATTAACTATACTTCAATTTGAAGTTGTGAATTTGAAATTCTCAAATAAACAAGTTAGAATTAAGAATTACAAATTGTTAACTATACTTCAATTTGAAGTTGTGAATTTAAATATCTCAAATAAGTAATTTAGAACTGATAATTACAAATTGTTAACTATACTTCAATTTGAAGTTGTGAATTTAAAATTTTCAAATAAACAATTTAGAACTGATAATTACAAATTGTTAACTATACTTCAATTTGAAGTTGTGAATTTAAAATTCTCAAATGAACAATTTAAAACTGATAATTACAAATTGTTAACTATACTTCAATTTGAAGTTGTGAATTTGAAATTCTCAAATAAACTATATAGAATTAATAATTTCAAGTTATTAACTATACTTCAATTTGAAGTTGTGAATTTGAAATTCTCAAATAAACAATTTAGAATTATTAATTACAAATTGTTAACTATTCTTCAATTTGAAGTTGTGAATTTGAAATTCTCAAATAAACAATTTAGAATTAATAATTACAAATTGTTAACTACACTTCAATTTGAAGTTGTGAATTTAAAATTTCAAATAAACAATTTAGAACTGATAATTACAAATTGTTAGCTATACTTTAATTTGAAGTTGTAAATTTGAAATTCTCAAATAAACAATTTAGAATTGATAATTACAAATTGTTAACTACACTTCAATTTGAAGTTGTAAATTTTAAAAATTTTCCCAAATAAACAATTTAGAACTGATAATTACAAATTGTTATACTTTAATTTGAAGTTGTAAATTTGAAATTCTCAAATAAACAATTTAGAATTGATAATTACAAATTGTTAACTATACTTCAATTTGAAGTTGTGAATTTGAAATTCTCAAATAAACAATTTAGAATTATTAATTACAAATTGTTAACTACACTTCAATTTGAACTTGTGAATTTAAAATTTCCAAATAAACAATTTAGAACTGATAATTACAAATTGTTAGCTATACTTTAATTTGAAGTGGTAAATTTGAAATTCTCAAATAAACAATTTAGAATTAATAATTACAAATTGTTAACTATACTTCAATTTGAAGTTGTGAATTTGAAATTCTCAAATAAACAATTTAGAATTAATAATTACAAATTGTTAACAATACTTCAATTTGAAGTTGTGAATTTGAAATACTCAAATAAACAGTTTAGAACTGATAATTACAAATTGTTAACTATTCTTCAATATGAAGTTGTGAATTTGAAATTCTCAAATAAACAATTTAGAATTGATAATTACAAATTGTTAACTATACTTCAATTTGAAGTTGTGAATTTGAAATTTATTAATAAACAATTTAGAATTAATAATTTCAAATAATTAACTATACTTCAATTTGAAGTTGTGAATTTGAAATTCTCAAATAAACAATTTAGAATTATTAAGTAAAATTGTTAACTACACTTCAATTTGAAGTTGTGAATTTAAAATTCTCAAGTAAACAATTTAGAACTGATAATTACAAATTGTTAACTACACTTCAATTTGAAGTTGTGAATTTAAAATTCTCAAGTAAACAATTTAGAACTGATAATTACAAATTGTTAACTATACTTCAATTTGAAGTTGTGAATTTGAAATTCTCAAATAAACAAATTAGAATTAATAATTTCAAATTATTAACTATACTTCAATTTGAAGTTGTGAATTTGAAATTCTCAAATAAACAATTTAGAATTATTAATTACAAATTGTTAACTACACTTCAATTTGAACTTGTGAATTTAAAATTTCCAAATAAACAATTTAGAACTGATAATTACAAATTGTTAGCTATACTTTAATTTGAAGTGGTAAATTTGAAATTCTCAAATAAACAATTTAGAATTAATAATTACAAATTGTTAACTATACTTCAATTTGAAGTTGTGAATTTGAAATTCTCAAATAAACAATTTAGAACTGATAATTACAAATTGTTAACTATACTTCAATTTAAAGTTATGAATTTGAAACTCTCAAATAAACTATTAAGAATTAATAATTTCAAATTATTAACTATATTTCAATTTGAAGTTGTTAATTTGAAATTCTCAAATAAACAGTTTAGAACTGATAATTACAAATTGTTAACTATTCTTCAATATGAAGTTGTGAATTTGAAATTCTCAAATAAACAATTTAGAATTGATAATTACAAATTGTTAACTATACTTCAATTTGAAGTTGTGAATTTGAAATTTATAAATAAACAATTTAGAATTAATAATTTCAAATTATTAACTATACTTCAATTTGAAGTTGTGAATTTGAAATTCTCAAATAAACAATTTAGAATTATTAAGTAAAAATTGTTAACTACACTTCAATTTGAAGTTGTGAATTTAAAATTCTCAAATAAACAATTTAGAACTGATAATTACAAATTGTTAACTATACTTCAATTTGAAGTTGTGAATTTGAAATTCTCAAATAAACAATTTAGAATTAATAATTACAAATTGTTAACTATACTTCAATTTGAAGTTGTGAATATGAAATTCTCAAATAAACAAGTTAGAATTAAGAATTACAAATTGTTAACTATACTTCAATTTGAAGTTGTGAATTTAAATATCTCAAATAAGTAATTTAGAACTGATAATTACAAATTGTTAACTATACTTCAATTTGAAGTTGTGAATTTGAAATTCTCAAATAAACTATATAGAATTAATAATTTCAAGTTATTAACTATACTTCAATTTGAAGTTGTGAATTTGAAATTCTCAAATAAACAATTTAGAATTAATAATTACAAATTGTTAACTATACTTCAATTTGAAGTTGAGAATATGAAATTCTCAAATAAACAATTTAGAATTAATAATTACAAATTTTTAACTATACTTCAATTTGAAGTTGTGAATTTAAATTTCAAATAAACAATTTAGAATTGATAATTACAAATTGTTAACTATACTTCAATTTGAAGTTGTGAATTTGAAATTCTCAAATAAACAATTTAGAATTATTAATTACAAATTGTTAACTACACTTCAATTTGAACTTGTGAATTTAAAATTTCCAAATAAACAATTTAGAACTGATAATTACAAATTGTTAGCTATACTTTAATTTGAAGTGGTAAATTTGAAATTCTCAAATAAACAATTTAGAATTAATAATTACAAATTGTTAACTATACTTCAATTTGAAGTTGTGAATTTGAAATTCTCAAATAAACAATTTAGAATTAATAATTACAAATTGTTAACAATACTTCAATTTGAAGTTGTGAATTTGAAATACTCAAATAAACAGTTTAGAACTGATAATTACAAATTGTTAACTATTCTTCAATATGAAGTTGTGAATTTGAAATTCTCAAATAAACAATTTAGAATTGATAATTACAAATTGTTAACTATACTTCAATTTGAAGTTGTGAATTTGAAATTTATTAATAAACAATTTAGAATTAATAATTTCAAATAATTAACTATACTTCAATTTGAAGTTGTGAATTTGAAATTCTCAAATAAACAATTTAGAATTATTAAGTAAAATTGTTAACTACACTTCAATTTGAAGTTGTGAATTTAAAATTCTCAAGTAAACAATTTAGAACTGATAATTACAAATTGTTAACTATACTCAATTTGAAGTTGTGAATTTGAAATTCTCAAATCAACAATTTAGAACTGATAATTACAAATTGTTAACTATACTTCAATTTGAAGTTGTGAATTTGAAATTCTCAAATAAACAAGTTAGAATTAAGAATTACAAATTGTTAACTATACTTCAATTTGAAGTTGTGAATTTAAATATCTCAAATAAGTAATTTAGAACTGATAATTGCAAATTGTTAACTATACTTCAATTTGAAGTTGTGAATTTAAAATTCTCAAATGAACAATTTAAAACTGATAATTACAAATTGTTAACTATACTTCAATTTGAAGTTGTGAATTTGAAATTCTCAAATAAACAAATTAGAATTAATAATTTCAAATTATTAACTATACTTCAATTTGAAGTTGTGAATTTGAAATTCTCAAATAAACAATTTAGAATTATTAATTACAAATTGTTAACTACACTTCAATTTGAACTTGTGAATTTAAAATTTCCAAATAAACAATTTAGAACTGATAATTACAAATTGTTAGCTATACTTTAATTTGAAGTTGTAAATTTGAAATTTTCAAATAAACAATTTAGAATTAATAATTACAAATTGTTAACTATACTTCAATTTGAAGTTGTGAATTTGAAATACTCAAATAAACAATTTAGAATTAATAATTACAAATTGTTAACTATACTTCAATTTGAAGTTGTGAATTTGAAATACTCAAATAAACAGTTTAGAACTGATAATTACAAATTGTTAACTATTCTTCAATTTGAAGTTGTGAATTTGAAATTCTTAAATAAACAATTTAGAATTGATAATTACAAATTGTTAACTATACTTCAATTTGAAGTTGTGAATTTAAAATTCTCAAATAAACAAGTTAGAATTTAGAATTACAAATTGTTAACTATACTTCAATTTGAAGTTGTGAATTTGAAATTCTCAAATAAACAATTTAGAATTATTAGGTAAAATTGTTAACTACACTTCAATTTGAAGTTGTGAATTTAAAATTTCAAGTAAACAATTTAGAACTGATAATTACAAATTGTTAACTATACTTCAATTTGAAGTTGTGAATTTGAAATTCTCAAATCAACAATTTAGAACTGATAATTACAAATTGTTAACTATACTTCAATTTGAAGTTGTGAATTTGAAATTCTCAAATAAACAAGTTAGAATTAAGAATTACAAATTGTTAACTATACTTCAATTTGAAGTTGTGAATTTAAAATTCTCAGATAAACAATTTAGAACTGATAATTGCAAATTGTTAACTATACTTCAATTTGAAGTTGTGAATTTAAAATTCTCAAATGAACAATTTAAAACTGATAATTACAAATTGTTAACTATACTTCAATTTGAAGTTGTGAATTTGAAATTCTCAAATAAACAAATTAGAATTAATAATTTCAAATTATTAACTATACTTCAATTTGAAGTTGTGAATTTGAAATTCTCAAATAAACAATTTAGAATTATTAATTACAAATTGTTAACTACACTTCAATTTGAACTTGTGAATTTAAAATTTCCAAATAAACAATTTAGAACTGATAATTACAAATTGTTAGCTATACTTTAATTTGAAGTGGTAAATTTGAAATTCTCAAATAAACAATTTAGAATTAATAATTACAAATTGTTAACTATACTTCAATTTGAAGTTGTGAATTTGAAATTCTCAAATAAACAATTTAGAATTAATAATTACAAATTGTTAACAATACTTCAATTTGAAGTTGTGAATTTGAAATACTCAAATAAACAGTTTAGAACTGATAATTACAAATTGTTAACTATTCTTCAATATGAAGTTGTGAATTTGAAATTCTCAAATAAACAATTTAGAATTGATAATTACAAATTGTTAACTATACTTCAATTTGAAGTTGTGAATTTGAAATTTATAAATAAACAATTTAGAATTAATAATTTCAAATAATTAACTATACTTCAATTTGAAGTTGTGAATTTGAAATTCTCAAATAAACAATTTAGAATTATTAAGTAAAAATTGTTAACTACACTTCAATTTGAAGTTGTGAATTTAAAATTCTCAAGTAAACAATTTAGAACTGATAATTACAAATTGTTAACTATACTTCAATTTGAAGTTGTGAATTTAAAATTCTCAAATAAACAATTTAGAACTGATAATTACAAATTGTTAACTATACTTCAATTTGAAGTTGTGAATTTGAAATTCTCAAATAAACAAGTTAGAATTAAGAATTACAAATTGTTAACTATACTTCAATTTGAAGTTGTGAATTTAAATATCTCAAATAAGTAATTTAGAACTGATAATTACAAATTGTTAACTATACTTCAATTTGAAGTTGTGAATTTAAAATTCTCAAATAAACAATTTAGAACTGATAATTACAAATTGTTAACTATACTTCAATTTGAAGTTGTGAATTTAAAATTCTCAAATGAACAATTTAAAACTGATAATTACAAATTGTTAACTATACTTCAATTTGAAGTTGTGAATTTGAAATTCTCAAATAAACTATATAGAATTAATAATTTCAAGTTATTAACTATACTTCAATTTGAAGTTGTGAATTTGAAATTCTCAAATAAACAATTTAGAATTATTAATTACAAATTGTTAACTATACTTCAATTTGAAGTTGTGAATTTGAAATTCTCAAATAAACAATTTAGAATTAATAATTACAAATTGTTAACTACACTTCAATTTGAAGGTGTGAATTTAAAATTTCCAAATAAACAATTTAGAACTGATAATTACAAATTGTTAGCTATACTTTAATTTGAAGTTGTAAATTTGAAATTCTCAAATAAACAATTTAGAATTGATAATTACAAATTGTTAACTACACTTCAATTTGAAGTTGTGAATTTAAAATTTCCAAATAAACAATTTAGAACTGATAATTACAAATTGTTATACTTTAATTTGAAGTTGTAAATTTGAAATTCTCAAATAAACAATTTAGAATTGATAATTACAAATTGTTAACTATACTTCAATTTGAAGTTGTGAATTTGAAATTCTCAAATAAACAATTTAGAATTATTAATTACAAATTGTTAACTACACTTCAATTTGAACTTGTGAATTTAAAATTTCCAAATAAACAATTTAGAACTGATAATTACAAATTGTTAGCTATACTTTAATTTGAAGTGGTAAATTTGAAATTCTCAAATAAACAATTTAGAATTAATAATTACAAATTGTTAACTATATTTCAATTTGAAGTTGTGAATTTGAAATTCTCAAATAAACAATTTAGAATTAATAATTACAAATTGTTAACAATACTTCAATTTGAAGTTGTGAATTTGAAATACTCAAATAAACAGTTTAGAACTGATAATTACAAATTGTTAACTATTCTTCAATATGAAGTTGTGAATTTGAAATTCTCAAATAAACAATTTAGAATTGATAATTACAAATTGTTAACTATACTTCAATTTGAAGTTGTGAATTTGAAATTTATTAATAAACAATTTAGAATTAATAATTTCAAATAATTAACTATACTTCAATTTGAAGTTGTGAATTTGAAATTCTCAAATAAACAATTTAGAATTATTAAGTAAAAATTGTTAACTACACTTCAATTTGAAGTTGTGAATTTAAAATTCTCAAGTAAACAATTTAGAACTGATAATTACAAATTGTTAACTATACTTCAATTTGAAGTTGTGAATTTGAAATTCTCAAATAAACAATTTAGAACTGATAATTACAAATTGTTAACTATACCTCAATTTGAAGTTGTGAATTTGAAATTCTCAAATAAACAAGTTAGAATTAAGAATTACAAATTGTTAACTATACTTCAATTTGAAGTTGTGAATTTGAAATTCTCAAATAAACAATTTAGAATTATTAAGTAAAAATTGTTAACTACACTTCAATTTGAAGTTGTGAATTTAAAATTCTCAAGTAAACAATTTAGAACTGATAATTACAAATTGTTAACTATACTTCAATTTGAAGTTGTGAATTTGAAATTCTCAAATAAACAATTTAGAACTGATAATTACAAATTGTTAACTATACTTCAATTTGAAGTTGTGAATTTGAAATTCTCAAATAAACAAGTTAGAATTAAGAATTACAAATTGTTAACTATACTTCAATTTGAAGTTGTGAATTTAAATATCTCAAATAAGTAATTTAGAACTGATAATTACAAATTGTTAACTATACTTCAATTTGAAGTTGTAAATTTAAAATTCTCAGATAAACAATTTAGAACTGATAATTACAAATTGTTAACTATACTAATTTGAAGTTGTGAATTTAAAATTCTCAAATGAACAATTTAAAACTGATAATTACAAATTGTTAACTATACTTCAATTTGAAGTTGTGAATTTGAAATTCTCAAATAAACTATATAGAATTAATAATTTCAAGTTATTAACTATACTTCAATTTGAAGTTGTGAATTTGAAATTCTCAAATAAACAATTTAGAATTATTAATTACAAATTGTTAACTATACTTCAATTTGAAGTTGTGAATTTGAAATTCTCAAATAAACAATTTAGAATTAATAATTACAAATTGTTAACTATACTTCAATTTGAAGTTGTGAATTTGAAATTCTCAAATAAACAATTTAGAACTGATAATTACAAATTGTTAACTATACTTCAATTTGAAATTGTGAATTTAAAATTCTCAGATAAACAATTTAGAACTGATAATTACAAATTGTTAACTATACTTCAATTTGAAGTTGTTAATTTAAAATTCTCAAATAAACAATTTAAAACTGATAATTACAAATTGTTAACTATACTTCAATTTGAAGTTGTGAATTTGAAATTCTCAAATAAACAAATTAGAATTAATAATTTCAAATTATTAACTATACTTCAATTTGAAGTTGTGAATTTGAAATTCTCAAATAAACAATTTAGAATTATTAATTACAAATTGTTAACTACACTTCAATTTGAAGTTGTGAATTTAAAATTCTCAAATAAACAATTTAGAACTGATAATTACAAATTGTTAGCTATACTTTAATTTGAAGTTGTAAATTTGAAATTCTCAAATAAACAATTTAGAATTAATAATTACAAATTGTTAACTATACTTCAATTTGAAGTTTTGAATTTGAAATTCTCAAATAAACAATTTAGAATTAATAATTACAAATTGTTAACAATACTTCAATTTAAAGTTGTGAATTTGAAATACTCAAATAAACAGTTTAGAACTGATAATTACTAATTGTTAACTATTCTTCAATATGAAGTTGTGAATTTGAAATTCTCAAATAAACAATTTAGAATTGATAATTACAAATTGTTAACTATACTTCAATTTGAAGTTGTGAATTTAAAATTTTTAAATAGACAATTTAGAACTGATAATTACAAACTGTTAACTATACTTCAATTTGAAGTTGTGAATTTGAAATTCTCAAATAAACAATTTAGAATTAATAATTACAAATTGTTAACTATACTTCAATTTGAAGTTGAGAATATGAAATTCTCAAATAAACAATTTAGAACTAATAATTACAAATTGTTAACTATACTTCAATTTGAAGTTGTGAATTTAAAATTCTCAAATAAACAATTTAGAACTGATAATTACAAATTGTTAACTATACTTCAATTTGAAGTTGTGAATTTAAAATTTTCAAATAGACAATTTAGAACTAATAATTACAAATTGTTAACTATACTTCAATTTGAAGTTGTGAATTTGAAATTCTAAAATAAACAATTTAGAATTAATAATTACAAATTGTTAACTATACTTCAATTTGAAGTTGTGAATTTAAAATTCTCAAATAAACAATTTAGAACTGATAATTACAAATTGTTAACTATACTTCAATTTGAAGTTGTGAATTTGAAATTCTCAAATAAACAATTTAGAATTAATAATTTCAAGTTATTAACTATACTTCAATTTGAAGTTGTGAATTTGAAATACTCAAATAAACAATTTAGAATTAATAATTTCAAGTTATTAACTATACTTCAATTTGAAGTTGTGAATTTGAAATTCTCAAATAACAATTTAGAATTAATAATTACAAATTGTTAACTATACTTCAATTTGAAGTTGTGAATTTAAAATTTTTAAATAGACAATTTAGAACTGATAATTACAAACTGTTAACTATACTTCAATTTGAAGTTGTGAATTTGAAATTCTCAAATAAACAATTTAGAATTAATAATTACAAATTGTTAACTATACTTCAATTTGAAGTTGAGAATATGAAATTCTCAAATAAACAATTTAGAACTAATAATTACAAATTTTTAACTATACTTCAATTTGAAGTTGTGAATTTGAAATACTCAAATAAACAATTTAGAATTAATAATTACAAATTGTTAACTATACTTCAGTTTGAAGTTGTGAATTTGAAATTCTCAAATAAACGATTTAGAATTAATAATTTCAAGTTATTAACTATACTTCAATTTGAAGTTGTGAATTTGAAATTCTCAAATAAACAATTTAGAATTAATACTTTCAAATTATTAACTATACTCAATTTGAAGTTGTGAATTAGAAAATCTCAAATAAAAATTTAGAAGTAATAATTACTAATTGTTAACTATACTTCAATTTGAAGTTGTGAATTTGAAATTCACAAATAAATAATTTAGATGTGAAATTACAAATTGTTAACTATACTTCAATTTGAAATTGTAAATTTGAAATTCTCAAATAAACAATTTAGAAGTGATAATTTCAAATTGTTAACTATACTTCAATTTGAAGTTGTTAATTTGAAATTCGCAAATAAATAATTTAGAACTGATAATTACAAATTGTTAACTATACATCAATTTCAAGTTGTGAATTTAAAATTCTCAAATAAACAATTTAGAATTAATAATTACAAATTGGCAACTATACTTCAATCTGAAGTTGTGAATTTGAAATTCTCAAATAAACAATTTAGAATTAATAATTTCAAGTTATTAACTATACGTCAATTTGAAGTTGTGAATTTGAAATACTCAAATAAACAATTTAGAATTAATAATTACAAATTGTTAACTATACTTCAATTTTAAGTTGTGAATTTGAAATTCTCAAATAAACAATTTAGAACTAATAATTACAAATTGTTAACTATACTTCAATTTGAAGTTGTGAATTTGAAATTCTCAAATAAACAATTTAGAACTGATAATTACAAATTGTTAACTATACTTCAATTTAAAGTTATGAATTTGAAACTCTCAAATAAACTATTAAGAATTAATAATTTCAAATTATTAACTATATTTCAATTTGAAGTTGTTAATTTGAAATTCTCAAATAAACAATTTAGAATTAAAAATTACAAAGTGTTAACTATACTTCAATTTGAAGTTGTGAATTTGAAATTCTCAAATAAACAATTTAGAATTAATAATTACAAATTGTTAACTATACTTCAATTTGAAGTTGTGAATTTGAAATTCTCAAATAAACAATTTAGAATTAATAATTACAAATTGTTAACTATACTTCAATTTGAAGTTGTGAATTTGAAATTCTCAAATAAACAATTTAGAATTAATAATTACAAATTGTTAACTATACTCAATTTGAAGTTGTGAATTTGAAATTCTCAAATAAACAATTTAGAATTAATAATTACAAATTGTTAACTATACTTCAATTTGAAGTTGAGAATATGAAATTCTCAAATAAACAATTTAGAACTAATAATTACAAATTGTAACTATACTTCAATTTGAAGTTGTGAATTTAAAACTCTCAAATAATTAATTTAGAACTGATAATTACAAATTGTTAACTATACTTCAATTTGAAGTTGTGAATTTAAAATTTTCAAATAAACAATTTAGAACTAAAAATTACAAATTGTTAACTATACCACAATTTGAAGTTGTAAATTTGAAATTCTCAAATAAACAATTTAGAATTAATAATTACAAATTGTTAACTATACTTCAATTTGAAGTTGTGAATTTGTAATTCTCAAATAAACAATTTAGAATTAATAATTACAAATTGTTAACTATACTTCAATTTGAAGTTGTGAATTTGAAATTCTCAAATAAACAATTTAGAAGTAATAAGTACAAATTGTTAACTATACTTCAATTTGAAGTTGTGAATTTGAAATTCTCAAATAAACAATTTAGAATTAATAATTACAAATTGTTAACTATACTTCAATTTGAAGTTGAGAATATGAAATTCTCAAATAAACAATTTAGAACTAATAATTACAAATTGTAACTATACTTCAATTTGAAGTTGTGAATTTAAAATTCTCAAATACACAATTTAGAACTGATAATTACAAATTGTTAACTATACTTCAATTTGAAGTTGTGAATTTGAAACTCTTAAATATACTATTTGGAATTAATAATTACAAATTGTTAACTATACTTCAATTTGAAGTTGTTAATTTGAAATTCAAATAAATAATTTAGAACTGATAATTACAAATTGTTAACTATACATCAATTTCAAGTTGTGAATTTAAAATTCTCAAATAAACAATTTAGAATTAATAATTACAAATTGCAACTATACTTCAATTTGAAGTTGTGAATTTGAAATTCTCAAATAAACAATTTAGAATTAATAATTTCAAGTTATTAACTATACGTCAATTTGAAGTTGTGAATTTGAAATACTCAAATAAACAATTTAGAATTAATAATTACAAATTGTTAACTATACTTCAATTTTAAGTTGTGAATTTGAAATTCTCAAATAAACAATTTAGAACTAATAATTACAAATTGTTAACTATACTTCAATTTGAAGTTGTGAATTTGAAATTCTCAAATAAACAATTTAGAACTGATAATTACAAATTGTTAACTATACTTCAATTTAAAGTTATGAATTTGAAACTCTCAAATAAACTATTAAGAATTAATAATTTCAAATTATTAACTATATTTCAATTTGAAGTTGTTAATTTGAAATTCTCAAATAAACAATTTAGAATTAAAAATTACAAAGTGTTAACTATACTTCAATTTGAAGTTGTGAATTTGAAATTCTCAAATAAACAATTTAGAATTAATAATTACAAATTGTTAACTATACTTCAATTTGAAGTTGTGAATTTGAAATTCTCAAATAAACAATTTAGAATTAATAATTACAAATTGTTAACTATACTTCAATTTGA
Organism: Lycocerus yunnanus; assembly: GCA_036346125.1. Lineage (NCBI taxonomy): Eukaryota > Metazoa > Arthropoda > Insecta > Coleoptera > Cantharidae > Lycocerus > Lycocerus yunnanus. The sequence continues at coordinate 19,865 of JARFIX010000347.1, read as the reverse complement.
AGTTGTGAATTTGAAATTCTCAAATAAACAATTTAGAATTAATAATTACAAATTGTTAACTATACTCAATTTGAAGTTGTGAATTTGAAATTCTCAAATAAACAATTTAGAATTAATAATTACAAATTGTTAACTATACTTCAATTTGAAGTTGAGAATATGAAATTCTCAAATAAACAATTTAGAACTAATAATTACAAATTGTAACTATACTTCAATTTGAAGTTGTGAATTTAAAACTCTCAAATAATTAATTTAGAACTGATAATTACAAATTGTTAACTATACTTCAATTTGAAGTTGTGAATTTAAAATTTTCAAATAAACAATTTAGAACTAAAATTACAAATTGTTAACTATACTCAATTTGAAGTTGTGAATTTGAAATTCTCAAATAAACAATTTAGAATTAATAATTTCAAGTTATTAACTATACGTCAATTTGAAGTTGTGAATTTGAAATACTCAAATAAACAATTTAGAATTAATAATTTCAAGTTATTAACTATACTTCAATTTGAAGTTGTGAATTTGAAATTCTCAAATAACAATTTAGAATTAATAATTACAAATTGTTAACTATACTTCAATTTGAAGTTGTGAATTTAAAATTTTAAATAAAACAATTTAGAACTGATAATTACAAACTGTTAACTATACTTCAATTTGAAGTTGTGAATTTGAAATTCTCAAATAAACAATTTAGAATTAATAATTACAAATTGTTAACTATACTTCAATTTGAAGTTGTAATTTGAAATTCTCAAATAAACAATTTAGAACTAATAATTACAAATTGTTAACTATACTCAATTTGAAGTTGTGAATTTGAAATTCTCAAATAAACAATTTAGAATTAATAATTACAAATTGTTAACTATACTCAATTTGAAGTTGTGAATTTGAAATTCTCAAATAAACAATTTAGAATTAATAATTTCAAGTTATTAACTATACTCAATTTGAAGTTGTGAATTTGAAATTCTCAAATAAACAATTTAGAATTAATAATTTCAAATTATTAACTATACTTCAATTTGAAGTTGTGAATTTGAAATTCTCAAATAAACAATTTAGAATAATAATTACAAATTGTTAACTATACTTCAATTTGAAGTTGTGAATTTGAAATTCTCAAATAAACAATTTAGAACTGATAATTACAAATTGTTAACTATACTTCAATTTGAAGTTGTGAATTTGAAATTCTCAAATAAACAATTTAGAATTGATAATTTCAAATTGTTAACTATACTTCAATTTGAAGTTGTTAATTTAAATTTCAAATAAACAATTTAGAACTAATAATTACAAATTGTTAACTATACATCAATTTGAAGTTGTGAATTTGAAATTCTCAAATAAACAATTTAGAATTAATAATTACAAATTGAACTATACTCAATTTGAAGTTGTGAATTTGAAATTCTCAAATAAACAATTTAGAATTAATAATTCAATTTTAACTATACGTCAATTTGAAGTTGTGAATTTGAAATTCTCAAATAAACAATTTAGAATTAATAATTACAAATTGTTAACTATACTCAATTTGAAGTTGTGAATTTGAAATTCTCAAATAAACAATTTAGAATTAATAATTACAAATTGTTAACTATACTTCAATTTGAAGTTGTGAATTTGAAATTCTCAAATAAACAATTTAGAACTAATAATTACAAATTGTTAACTATACTTCAATTTGAAGTTGTGAATTTGAAACTCTCAAATAAAATTTAGAATTAATAATTACAAATTGTTAACTATATTCAATTTGAAGTTGTAATTTGAAATTCTCAAATAAACAATTTAGAATTAAAATTACAAATTGTTAACTATACTTCAATTTGAAGTTGTGAATTTGAAATTCTAAATAAACAATTTAGAATTAATAATTACAAATTGTTAACTATACTCAATTTGAAGTTGTGAATTTGAAATTCTCAAATAAACAATTTAGAATTAATAATTACAAATTGTTAACTATATTTCAATTTGAAGTTGTGAATTTGAAATTCTCAAATAAACAATTTAGAATTAATAATTACAATTGTTAACTATACTTCAATTTGAAGTTGTGAATTTGAAATTCTCAAATAAACAATTTAGAATTAATAATTACAAATTGTTAACTATATTTCAATTTGAAGTTGAGAATATGAAATTCTCAAATAAACAATTTAGAATAATAATTACAAATTGTTAACTATACTTCAATTTGAAGTTGTGAATTTGAAATTCTCAAATAAACAATTTAGAACTGATAATTACAAATTGTTAACTATACTTCAATTTGAAGTTGTGAATTTGAAATTCTCAAATAAACAATTTAGAATTAATAATTACAAATTGTTAACTATACTTCAATTTGAAGTTGTGAATTTGAAATTCTCAAATAAACAATTTAGAATTAATAATTACAAATTGTTAACTATACTTCAATTTGAAGTTGTGAATTTGAAATTCTCAAATAAACAATTTAGAATTAATAATTACAAATTGTTAACTATACTTAATTTGAAGTTGTGAATTTGAAATTCTCAAATAAACAATTTAGAATAATAATTACAAATTGTTAACTATACTTCAATTTGAAGTTGTGAATTTGAAATTCTCAAATAAACAATTTAGAATTAATAATTACAAATTGTTAACTATACTTCAATTTGAAGTTGTGAATTTGAAATTTCAAATAAACAATTTAGAACTAATAATTACAAATTGTTAACTATACTCAATTTGAAGTTGTGAATTTAAAATTCTCAAATAAACAATTTAGAACTAATAATTACAAATTGTTAACTATACTTCAATTTGAAGTTGTGAATTTGAAATTCTCAAATAATACAATTTAGAATTAATAATTACAAATTGTTAACTATACTTCAATTTGAAGTTGTGAATTTGAAATTCTCAAATAAACAATTTAGAACTAATAATTACAAATTGTTAACTATACTTCAATTTAAGTTGTGAATTTGAAATTCTCAAATAAACAATTTAGAATTAATAATTACAAATTGTTAACTATACTTCAATTTGAAGTTGTGAATTTGAAATTCTCAAATAAACAATTTAGAATTAATAATTACAAATTGTTAACTATACTCAATTTGAAGTTGTGAATTTGAAATTCTCAAATAAACAATTTAGAATTAATAATTACAAATTGTTAACTATACTTCAATTTGAAGTTGTGAATTTGGAAATTCTCAAATAAACAATTTAGAACTAATAATTACAAATTGTTAACTATACTTCAATTTGAAGTTGTGAATTTGAAATTCTCAAATAAACAATTTAGAATTAATAATTACAAATTGTTAACTATACTTCAATTTGAAGTTGTGAATTTGAAATTCTCAAATAAACAATTTAGAATTAATAATTACAAATTGTTAACTATACTTCAATTTGAAGTTGTGAATTTGAAATTTCAAATAAACAATTTAGAATTAATAATTACAAATTGTTAACTATACTTCAATTTGAAGTTGTAATTTGAAATTCTCAAATAAACAATTTAGAATTAATAATTACAAATTGTTAACTATACTTCAATTTGAAGTTGTGAATTTGAAATTCTCAAATAAACAATTTAGAATTAATAATTACAAATTGTTAACTATACTTCAATTTGAAGTTGTGAATTTGAAATTTCAAATAAACAATTTAGAATTAATAATTACAAATTGTTAACTATACTCAATTTGAAGTTGTGAATTTGAAATTCTCAAATAAACAATTTAGAATTAATAATTACAAATTGTTAACTATACTTCAATTTGAAGTTAGAATATGAAATTCTCAAATAAACAATTTAGAACTAATAATTACAAATTGTTAACTATACTTCAATTTGAAGTTGTGAATTTAAAATTCTCAAATAAACAATTTAGAACTGATAATTACAAATTGTTAACTATACTTCAATTTGAAGTTGTGAATTTAAAATTTTCAAATAAACAATTTAGAACTAATAATTACAAATTGTTAACTATACTCAATTTGAAGTTGTGAATTTGAAATTCTCAAATAAACAATTTAGAATTAATAATTACAAATTGTTAACTATACTTCAATTTGAAGTTGTGAATTTGAAATTCTCAAATAAACAATTTAGAATTAATAATTACAAATTGTTAACTATACTTCAATTTGAAGTTGTGAATTTGAAATTCTCAAATAAACAATTTAGAATTAATAATTACAAATTGTTAACTATACTTCAATTTGAAGTTGTGAATTTGAAATTCTCAAATAAACAATTTAGAATTAATAATTACAAATTGTTAACTATACTTCAATTTGAAGTTGTGAATTTGAAATTCTCAAATAAACAATTTAGAATTAATAATTACAAATTGTTAACTATACTTCAATTTGAAGTTGAGAATATGAAATTCTCAAATAAACAATTTAGAACTAATAATTACAAATTGTAACTATACTTCAATTTGAAGTTGTGAATTTAAAATTCTCAAATACACAATTTAGAACTGATAATTACAAATTGTTAACTATACTTCAATTTGAAGTTGTGAATTTGAAATTTCAAATAAACAATTTAGAATTAATAATTACAAATTTTAACTATACTTCAATTTGAAGTTGTTAATTTGAAATTCTCAAATAAACAATTTAGAACTGATAATTACAAATTGTTAACTACACTTCAATTTGAAGTTGTGAATTTAAAATTTCAAATAAACAATTTAGAACTGATAATTACAAATTGTTAACTATACTTAATTTGAAGTTGTAATTTGAAATTCTCAAATAAACAATTTAGAATTAATAATTACAAATTGTTAACTATACTTCAATTTGAAGTTGTGAATTTGAAATTCTCAAATAAACAATTTAGAATTAATAATTACAAATTGTTAACTATACTTCAATTTGAAGTTGTGAATTTGAAATCTCTGAAAATAAACAATTTAGAATTAATAATTACAAATTGTTAACTATACTTCAATTTGAAGTTGTGAATTTAAAATTCTCAAATAAACAATTTAGAACTGATAATTACAAATTGTTAACTATACTTCAATTTGAAGTTGTGAATTTAAAATTTTCAAATAGACAATTTAGAACTAATAATTACAAATTGTTAACTATACTTCAATTTGAAGTTGTGAATTTGAAATTCTAAAATAAACAATTTAGAATTAATAATTACAAATTGTTAACTATACTTCAATTTGAAGTTGAGAATATGAAATTCCCAAATAAACAATTTAGAACTAATAATTACAAATTGTTAACTATCCTTCAATTTGAAGTTGTGAATTTAAAATTCTCAAATAAACAATTTAGAACTGATAATTACAAATTGTTAACTATACTTCAATTTGAAGTTGTGAATTTGAAATTCTCCAATAAACAATTTAGAATTAATAATTTCAAGTTATTAACTATACGTCAATTTGAAGTTGTGAATTTGAAATACTCAAATAAACAATTTAGAATTAATAATTTCAAGTTATTAACTATACTTCAATTTGAAGTTGTGAATTTGAAATTCTCAAATAACAATTTAGAATTAATAATTACAAATTGTTAACTATACTTCAATTTGAAGTTGTGAATTTAAAATTTTTAAATAGACAATTTAGAACTGATAATTACAAACTGTTAACTATACTTCAATTTGAAGTTGTGAATTTGAAATTCTCAAATAAACAATTTAGAATTAATAATTACAAATTGTTAACTATACTTCAATTTGAAGTTGAGAATATGAAATTCTCAAATAAACAATTTAGAACTAATAATTACAAATTTTTAACTATACTTCAATTTGAAGTTGTGAATTTGAAATACTCAAATAAACAATTTAGAATTAATAATTACAAATTGTTAACTATACTTCAGTTTGAAGTTGTGAATTTGAAATTCTCAAATAAACGATTTAGAATTAATAATTTCAAGTTATTAACTATACTTCAATTTGAAGTTGTGAATTTGAAATTCTCAAATAAACAATTTAGAATTAATACTTTCAAATTATTAACTATACTTCAATTTGAAGTTGTGAATTAGAAAATCTCAAATAAAAAATTTAGAAGTAATAATTACAAATTGTTAACTATACTTCAATTTGAAGTTGTGAATTTGAAATTCACAAATAAATAATTTAGATGTGAAATTACAAATTGTTAACTATACTTCAATTTGAAATTGTAAATTTGAAATTCTCAAATAAACAATTTAGAAGTGATAATTTCAAATTGTTAACTATACTTCAATTTGAAGTTGTTAATTTGAAATTCGCAAATAAATAATTTAGAACTGATAATTACAAATTGTTAACTATACATCAATTTCAAGTTGTGAATTTAAAATTCTCAAATAAACAATTTAGAATTAATAATTACAAATTGAACTATACTTCAATTTGAAGTTGTGAATTTGAAATTCTCAAATGAACAATTTAGAATTAATAATTTCAAGTTATTAACTATACGTCAATTTGAAGTTGTGAGTTTGAAATACTCAAATAAACAATTTAGAATTAATAATTACAAATTGTTAACTATACTTCAATTTTAAGTTGTGAATTTGAAATTCTCAAATAAACAATTTAGAACTAATAATTACAAATTGTTAACTATACTTCAATTTAAAGTTGTGGTTTGAAACTCTCAAATAAACTATTTAGAATTAATAATTTCAAATTATTAACTATATTTCAATTTGAAGTTGTTAATTTGAAATTCTCAAATAAACAATTTAGAATTAAAATTACAAAGTGTTAACTATACTTCAATTTGAAGTTGTGAATTTGAAATTCTCAAATAAACAATTTAGAATTAATAATTACAAATTGTTAACTATACTTCAATTTGAAGTTGTGAATTTGAAATTCTCAAATAAACAATTTAGAATTAATAATTACAAATTGTTAACTATACTTCAATTTGAACTTGTGAATTTGAAATTCTCAAATAAACAATTTAGAATTAATAATTACAAATTGTTAACTATACTTCAATTTGAAGTTGTGAATTTGAAATTCTCAAATAAACAATTTAGAATTAATAATTACAAATTGTTAACTATACTTCAATTTGAAGTTAAGAATATGAAATTCTCAAATAAACAATTTAGAACTAATAATTACAAATTGTAACTATACTTCAATTTGAAGTTGTGAATTTAAAATCTCAAATAATTAATTTAGAACTGATAATTACAAATTGTTAACTATACTTCAATTTGAAGTTGTGAATTTAAAATTTTCAAATAAACAATTTAGAACTAAAATTACAAATTGTTAACTATACCAAATTTGAAGTTGTGAATTTGAAATTCTCAAATAAACAATTTAGAATTAATAATTACAAATTGTTAACTATACTTCAATTTGAAGTTGTGAATTTGAATTCTCAAATAAACAATTTAGAATTAATAATTACAAATTGTTAACTATACTTCAATTTGAAGTTGTGAATTTGAAATTCTCAAATAAACAATTTAGAATTAATAATTACAAATTGTTAACTATACTTCAATTTGAAGTTGTGAATTTGAAATTCTCAAATAAACAATTTAGAATTAATAATTACAAATTGTTAACTATACTTCAATTTGAAGTTGTGAATTGAAATTCTCAAATAAACAATTTAGAACTAATAATTACAAATTGTAACTATACTTCAATTTGAAGTTGTGAATTTAAAATTCTCAAATAAACAATTTAGAACTGATAATTACAAATTGTTAACTATACTTCAATTTGAAGTTGTGAATTTGAAATTCTAAATAACAATTTGGAATTAATAATTACAAATTGTTAACTATACTTCAATTTGAAGTTGTGAATTTGAAATTCTCAAATAAACAATTTAGAAGTAATAAGTACAAATTGTTAACTATACTTCAATTTGAAGTTGTGAATTTGAAATTCTCAAATAAACAATTTAGAATTAATAATTACAAATTGTTAACTATACTTCAATTTGAAGTTGTGAATTTAAAATTCTCAAATAAACAATTTAGAATTAATAATTTCAAATTATAACTATACTTCAATTTGAAGTTGTGAATTTGAAATTCTCAAATAAACAATTTAGAATTAATAATTACAAATTGTTAACTATACTTCAATTTGAAGTTGTGAATTTGAAATTCTCAAATAAACAATTTAGAACTAATAATTACAAATTGTTAACTATACTTCAATTTGAAGTTGTGAATTTGAAATTCTCAAATAAACAATTTAGAACTGATAATTACAAATTGTTAACTATACTTCAATTTGAAGTTGTGAATTTGAAATTCTCAAATAAACAATTTAGAATTAATAATTACAAATTGTTAACTATACTTCAATTTGAAGTTGTGAATTTGAAATTCTCAAATAAACAATTTAGAACTGATAATTACAAATTGTTAACTATACTTCAATTTGAAGTTGTGAATTTGAAATTCTCAAATAAACAATTTAGAATTAATAATTACAAATTGTTAACTATACTTCAATTTGAAGTTGTGAATTTGAAATTCTCAAATAACAATTTAGAATTAATAATTACAAATTGTTAACTATACTTCAATTTGAAGTTGTGAATTTGAAATTCTCAAATAAACAATTTAGAACTAATAATTACAAATTGTTAACTATACTTCAATTTGAAGTTGTGAATTTGAAATTCTCAAATAAACAATTTAGAATTAATAATTACAAATTGTTAACTATACTTCAATTTGAAGTTGTGAATTTGAAATTCTCAAATAAACAATTTAGAACTAGATAATTACAAATTGTTAACTATACTTCAATTTGAAGTTGTGAATTTGAATTCTCAAATAAACAATTTAGAATTAATAATTACAAATTGTTAACTATATTTTCAATTTGAAGTTGTAAATTTGAAATTCTCAAATAAACAATTTAGAATTAATAATTACAAATTGTTAACTATACTTCAATTTGAAGTTGTGAATTTGAAATTCTCAAATATACAATTTAGAACTGATAATTACAAATTGTTAACTATACTTCAATTTGAAGTTGTGAATAAGAAATTCTCAAATAAACAATTTAGAATTAATAATTACAAATTGTTAACTATACTTCAATTTGAAGTTGTGAATTTGAAATTCTCAAATAAACAATATAGAATATGTAATTACAAATTGTTAACTATACTTCAATTTGAAGTTGTGAATTTGAAATTCTCAAATAAACAATTTAGAATTAATAATTACAAATTGTTAACTATACTTTAATTTGAAGTTGTAAATTTGAAATACTCAAATAAACAATTTAGAACTAATAATTTCAAGTTATTAACTATACTTCAATTTGAAGTTGTGAATTAGAAATTCTCAAATAAACAATTTAGAACTGATAATTACAAATTGTTAACTATACTTCAAATTTTGAAGTTGTGAATTTGAAATTCTCAAATAAACAATTTAGAATTAAAAATTTTACAAATTGTTAACTATACTTCAATTTGAAGTTGTAAATTTGAAATTCTCAAATAAACAATTTAGAATTAATAATTTCAAATTATTAACTATACTTCAATTTGAAGTTGTGAATTAGAAATTCTCAAATAAACAATTTAGAACTGATAATTACAAATTGTTAACTATACTTCAAATTGAAGTTGTGAATTTGAAATTCTCAAATAAACAATTTAGAAGTAGTAATTACAAATTGTTAACTATACTTCAATTTGAAGTTGTGAATTTGAATCTCTCAAATAAACAATTTAGAATTAATAATTAGTAATTGTTAACTATACTTCAATTTGAAGTTGTGAATTTGAAATTCTCAAATAAACAATTTAGAACTGATGATTACAAATTGTTAACTATACTTCAATTTAAAGTTGTATATTTGATATTCTCAAATAAACAATTTAGAATTAATAATTACAAATTGTTAACTATACTTCAATTTGAAGTTGTAAATTTGAAATACTCAAATAAACAATTTAGAACTAATAATTTCAAGTTATTAACTATACTTCAATTTGATGTTGTGAATTTGAAATTCTCAAATAAACAATTTAGAACTGATAATTACAAATTGTTAACTATACTTCAAATTGAAGTTGTGAATTTGAAATTCTCAAATAAACAATTTAGAATAGGAATTACAAATTGTTAACTATACTTCAATTTGAAGTTGTGAATTTGAATCTCTCAAATAAACAATTTAGAATTAATAATTACAAATTGTTAACTATACTTCAATTTGAAGTTGTGAATTTGAAATTCTCAAATAAACAATTTAGAACTGATAATTACAAATTGTTAACTATACTTCAATTTGAAGTTGTGAATTTGAAATTCTCAAATAAACAATTTAGAATTAATAATTACAAATTGTTAACTATACTTCAATTTGAAGTTGTGAATTTGAAATTCTCAAATAAACAATTTAGAATTATTAATTACAAATTGTTAACTACACTTCAATTTGAAGTTGTGAATTTAAAATTCTCAAATAAACAATTTAGAATTAATAATTACAAATTGTTAACTATACTTCAATTTGAAGTTGTGAATTTGAAATTCTCAAATAAACAATTTAGAATTATAATTACAAATTGTTAACTATACTTCAATTTGAAGTTGTGAATTTGAAATTCTCAAATAAACAATTTAGAATTAGATAATTACAAATTGTTAACTATATTCAATTTGAAGTTGTGAATTTGAAATTCTCAAATAAACAATTTAGAACTGATAATTACAAATTGTTAACTATACTTCAATTTGAAGTTGTGAATTTGAAATTCTCAAATAAACAATTTAGAATTAGTAATTACAAATTGTTAACTATATTCAATTTGAAGTTGTGAATTTGAAATTCTCAAATAAACAATTTAGAATTATAATTACAAATTGTTAACTATACTTTCAATTTGAAGTTGTGAATTTGAAATTCTCAAATAAACAATTTAGAACTAATAATTCAAATTGTTAACTATACTTCAATTTGAAGTTGTGAATTTGAAATTCTCAAATAAACAATTTAGAATTAATAATTTAAAATTATTAACTATACTTCAATTTGAAGTTGTGAATTTGAAATTCTCAAATAAACAATTTAGAACTATAATTACAAATTGTTAACTATACTTCAATTTGAAGTTGTGAATTTGAAATTCTCAAATAAACAATTTAGAATTAATAATTACAAATTGTTAACTATACTTCAATTTGAAGTTGTGAATTGAAATTCTCAAATAAACAATTTAGAACTGATAATTACAAATTGTTAACTATACTTCAATTTGAAGTTGTGAATTTGAAATTCTCAAATAAACAATTTAGAATTAATAATTACAAATTGTTAACTATACTTCAATTTGAAGTTGTGAATTTGAAATTCTCAAATAAACAATTTAGAATTATAATTACAAATTGTTAACTATACTTCAATTTGAAGTTGTGAATTTGAAATTCTCAAATAAACAATTTAGAATTAATAATTACAAATTGTTAACTATACTTCAATTTGAAGTTGTGAATTTGAAATTCTCAAATAAACAATTTAGAATTATAATTACAAATTGTTAACTATACTTCAATTTGAAGTTGTGAATTTGAAATTCTCAAATAAACAATTTAGAATTAATAATTACAAATTGTTAACTATACTTCAATTTGAAGTTGTGAATTTGAAATTCTCAAATAAACAATTTAGAATTAATAATTACAAATTGTTAACTATACTTCAATTTGAAGTTGTGAATTTGAAATTCTCAAATAAACAATTTAGAATTAATAATTACAAATTGTTAACTATACTTCAATTTGAAGTTGTGAATTTGAAATTCTCAAATAAACAATTTAGAATTAATAATTACAAATTGTTAACTATACTTCAATTTGAAGTTGTGAATTTGAAATTCTCAAATAAACAATTTAGAATTAATAATTACAAATTGTTAACTATACTTCAATTTGAAGTTGTGAATTTGAAATTCTCAAATAAACAATTTAGAATTATAATTACAAATTGTTAACTATACTTCAATTTGAAGTTGTGAATTTGAAATTCTCAAATAAACAATTTAGAATTAATAATTACAAATTGTTAACTATACTTCAATTTGAAGTTGTGAATTTGAAATTCTCAAATAAACAATTTAGAATTATAATTACAAATTGTTAACTATACTTTCAATTTGAAGTTGTGAATTTGAAATTCTGAAATAAACAATTTAGAACTAATAATTTCAATTTGTTAACTATACTTTCAATTTGAAGTTGTGAATTAGAAATTCTCAAATAAACAATTTAGAACTAATAATTACAAATTGTTAACTATACTTCAATTTGAAGTTGTGAATTTGAAATTCTCAAATAAACAATTTAGAATTAAAAATTTTACAAATTGTTAACTATACTTCAATTTGAAGTTGTGAATTTGAAATTCTCAAATAAACAATTTAGAATTAATAATTACAAATTGTTAACTATACTTCAATTTGAAGTTGTGAATTTGAAATTCTCAAATAAACAATTTAGAATAATAATTACAAATTGTTAACTATACTTTAATTTGAAGTTGTGAATTTGAAATTCTCAAATAAACAATTTAGAATTAATAATTACAAATTGTTAACTATACTTCAATTTGAAGTTGTGAATTTGAAATTCTCAAATAAACAATTTAGAATAATAATTACAAATTGTTAACTATACTTCAATTTGAAGTTGTGAATTTGAAATTCTCAAATAAACAATTTAGAACTAATAATTACAAATTGTTAACTATACTTCAATTTGAAGTTGTGAATTTGAAATTCTCAAATAAACAATTTAGAACTGATAATTACAAATTGTTAACTATACTTCAATTTGAAGTTGTGAATTTGAAATTCTCAAATAAACAATTTAGAATTAATAATTACAAATTGTTAACTATTCTTCAATTTGAAGTTGTGAATTTGAAATTCTCAAATAAACAATTTAGAACTGATAATTACAAATTGTTAACTATACTTTAATTTGAAGTTGTGAATTTGAAATTCTCAAATAAACAATTTAGAATTAAGAATTACAAATTGTTAACTATACTTCAATTTGAAGTTGTGAATTTGAAATTCTCAAATAACCAATTTAGAAATAATAATTACAAATTGTTAACTATACTTCAATTTGAAGTTGTAAATTTGAAATACTCAAATAAACAATTTAGAACTAATAATTTCAAGGTATTAACTATACTTCAATTTGATGTTGTGAATTTGAAATTCTCAAATAAACAATTTAGAACTGATAATTACAAATTGTTAACTATACTTCAAATTGAAGTTGTGAATTTGAAATTCTCAAATAATTAATTTAGAATTAGTAATTACAAATTGTTAACTATACTTCAATTTGAAGTTGTGAATTTGAATCTCTCAAATAAACAATTTAGAATTAATAATTACAAATTGTTAACTATACTTCAATTTGAAGTTGTGAATTTGAAATTCTCAAATAAACAATTTAGAACTGATAATTGCAAATTGTTAACTATACTTCATTTTGAAGTTGTGAATTTGAAATTTATAAATAAACAATTTAGAATTAATAATTTAAAATTATTAACTATACTTCAATTTGAAGTTGTGAATTTGAAATTCTCAAATAAACAATTTAGCATTATTAATTACAAATTGTTAACTATACTTCAATTTGAAGTTGTGAATTTGAAATTCTCGAATAAACAATTTAGAATTAATAATTACAAATTGTTAACTATTCTTCAATTTGAAGTTGTGAATTAGAAATTCTCAAATAAACAATTTAGAACTGATAATTACAAATTGTTAACTATACTTTAATTTGAAGTTGTGAATTTGAAATTCTCAAATAAACAATTTAGAATTAAGAATTACAAATTGTTAACTATACTTCAATTTGAAGTTGTGAATTTGAAATTCTCGAATAAACAATTTAGAATTAATAATTACAAATTGTTAACTATACTTCAATTTAAAGTTGTGAATTAGAAATTCTCAAATAAACAATTTAGAACTGATAATTACAAATTGTTAACTATACTTCAAATTGAAGTTGTGAATTTGAAATTCTCAAATAAACAATTTAAAATTAGTAATTACAAATTGTTAACTATAATTCAATTTGAAGTTGTAATTTTGAATTCTCAAATAAACAATTTAGAACTGATAATTACAAATTGTTAACTATACTTTAATTTGAAGTTGTGAATTTGAAATTCTCAAATAAACAATTTAGAATTAAGAATTACAAATTGTTAACTATACTTCAATTTGAAGTTGTGAATTTGAAATTCTCAAATAAACAATTTAGAACTGATAATTACAAATTGTTAACTATACTTCATTTTGAAGTTGTGAATTTGAAATTTATAAATAAACAATTTAGAATTAATAATTTAAAATTATTAACTATACTTCAATTTGAAGTTGTGAATTTGAAATTCTCAAATAAACAATTTAGAATTAATAATTACAAATTGTTAACTATACTTCAATTTGAAGTTGTGAATTTGAAATTCTCAAATAAACAATTTAGAATTATTAATTACAAATTGTTAACTATACTTCAATTTGAAGTTGTGAATTTGAAATTCTCGAATAAACAATTTAGAATTAATAATTACAAATTGTTAACTATACTTCAATTTGAAGTTGTGAATTAGAAATTCTCAAATAAACAATTTAGAACTGATAATTACAAATTGTTAACTATACTTCAAATTGAAGTTGTGAATTTGAAATTCTCAAATAAACAATTTAAATTAGTAATTACAAATTGTTAACTATACTTCAATTTGAAGTTGTAATTTAAAATTCTCAAATAAACAATTTAGAACTATAATTACAAATTGTTAACTATACTTAATTTGAAGTTGTGAATTTGAAATTCTCAAATAAACAATTTAGAATTAAATTACAAATTGTTAACTATATTCAATTTGAAGTTGTGAATTTGAAATTCTCAAATAAACAATTTAGAATTATAATTACAAATTGTTAACTATACTTTCAATTTGAAGTTGTGAATTTGAAATTCTCAAATAAACAATTTAGAACTAATAATTACAAATTGTTAACTATACTTTAATTTGAAGTTGTGAATTTGAAATTCTCAAATAAACAATTTAGAATTAATATTTTAAAATTATTAACTATAATTCAATTTGAAGTTGTGAATTAGAAATTCTCAAATAAAAAAATTTTAAACTGATAATTAAAACAAAATTGTTAACTATACTTCAATTTGAAGTTGTGAATTTGAAATTCTCAAATAAACAATTTAGAATTAATAATTACAAATTGTTAACTATACTTTAATTTGAAGTTGTGAATTTGAAATTCTCAAATAAACAATTTAGAATTATAATTACAAATTGTTAACTATACTTCAATTTGAAGTTGTTAATTTGAAATTCTCGAATAAACAATTTAGAATTAATAATTACAAATTGTTAACTATACTTCAATTTAAAGTTGTGAATTAGAAATTCTCAAATAAACAATTTAGACTGATAATTACAAATTGTTAACTATACTTCAAATTGAAGTTGTGAATTTGAAATTCTCAAATAAACAATTTAAAATTAGTAATTACAAATTGTTAACTATAATTCAATTTGAAGTTGTAATTTTGAATCTCCAAATAAACAATTTAGAACTGATAATTACAAATTGTTAACTATACTTTAATTTGAAGTTGTGAATTTGAAATTCTCAAATAAACAATTTAGAATTAAGAATTACAAATTGTTAACTATATTTCAATTTGAAGTTGTGATATTGAAATTCTCAAATAACAATTTAGAATTTATAATTACAAATTGTTAACTATACTTTCAATTTCAAGTTGTGAATTTGAAATTCTCAAATAAACAATTTAGAACTAATAATTTCAAGTTATTAACTATACTTCAATTTGAAGTTGTGTATTTGAAATTCTCAAATAAACAATTTAGAATTAATACTTTAAAATTATTAACTATAATTCAATTTGAAGTTGTGAATTAGAAATTCTCAAATAAACAATTTAAACTGATAATTACAAATTGTTAACTATACTTCAATTTGAAGTTGTGAATTTGAATCTCTCAAATAAACAATTTAGAATTAATAATTACAAATTGTTAACTATACTTTAATTTGAAGTTGTGAATTTGAAATTCTCAAATAAACAATTTAGAACTGATGATTACAAATTGTTAACTATACTTCAATTTGAAGTTGTATATTTGATATTCTCAAATAAACAATTTAGAATTAATAATTACAAATTGTTAACTATTCTTCAATTTGAAGTTGTGAATTTGAAATTCTCAAATAAACAATTTAGAACTGATAATTACAAATTGTTAACTATACTTTAATTTGAAGTTGTGAATTTGAAATTCTCAAATAAACAATTTAGAATTAAGAATTACAAATTGTTAACTATACTTTAATTTGAAGTTGTGAATTTGAAATTCTCAAATAACCAATTTAGAATTAATAATTACAAATTGTTAACTATACTTCAATTTGAAGTTGTAAATTTGAAATACTCAAATAAACAATTTAGAACTAATAATTTCAAGGTATTAACTATACTTCAATTTGATGTTGTGAATTTGAAATTCTCAAATAAACAATTTAGAATTAGTAATTTTAAGTTATTAACTATACTTCAAATTGAAGTTGTGAATTTGAAATTCTCAAATAAACAATTTAGAATTAGTAATTACAAATTGTTAACTATACTTCAATTTGAAGTTGTGAATTTGAATCTCTCAAATAAACAATTTAGAATTAATAATTACAAATTGTTAACTATACTTCAATTTGAAGTTGTGAATTTGAAATTCTCAAATAAACAATTTAGAACTGATAATTACAAATTGTTAACTATACTTCATTTTGAAGTTGTGAATTTGAAATTTATAAATAAACAATTTAGAATTAATAATTTAAAATTATTAACTATACTTCAATTTGAAGTTGTGAATTTGAAATTCTCAAATAAACAATTTAGCATTATTAATTACAAATTGTTAACTATACTTCAATTTGAAGTTGTGAATTTGAAATTCTCAATAAACAATTTAAAATTTATAATTACAAATTGTTAACTATACTTCAATTTCAAGTTGTGAATTTGAAATTCTCAAATAAACAATTTAGAACTAATAATTTCAAGTTATTAACTATATTTCAATTTGAAGTTGTGTATTTGAAATTCTCAAATAAACAATTTAGAATTAATACTTTAAAATTATTAACTATAATTCAATTTGAAGTTGTGAATTAGAAATTCTCAAATAAACAATTTAAACTGATAATTACAAATTGTTAACTATACTTCAATTTGAAGTTGTGAATTTGAATTTCTCAAATAAACAATTTAGAATTAATAATTACAAATTGTTAACTATACTTTAATTTGAAGTTGTGAATTTGAAATTCTCAAATAAACAATTTAGAATTAATACTTTCAAATTATTAACTATAATTCAATTTGAAGTTGTGAATTAGAAATTCTCAAATAAACAATTTAGAACTGATAATTACAAATTGTTAACTATACTTCAATTTGAAGTTGTGAATTTGAAACTCTCAAATAAACAATTTAGAATTAATAATTACAAATTGTTAACTATACTTCAATTTGAAGTTGTGAATTTGTAATTCTCAAATAAACAATTTAGAACTGATAATTACAAATTGTTAACTATACTTCAAATTGAAGTTGTGAATTTGAAATTCTCAAATAAACAATTTAGAATTAGTAATTACAAATTGTTAACTATAATTCAACTTGAAGTTGTAATTTTGAATCTCTCAAATAAACAATTTAGAATTAAGAATTACAAATTGTTAACTATATTTCAATTTGAAGTTGTGAATTTGAAATTCTCAAATAACCAATTTAGAATTTATAATTACAAATTGTTAACTATACTTTAATTTGAAGTTGTGAATTTGAAATTCTCAAATAAACAATTTAGAATTAAGAATTACAAATTGTTAACTATATTTCAATTTGAAGTTGTGAATTTGAAATTCTCAAATAAACAATTTAGAATTTATAATTACAAATTGTTAACTATACTTTCAATTTGAAGTTGTGAATTTGAAATTCTCAAATAAACAATTTAGAACTAATAATTTCAAGTTATTAACTATACTTCAATTTGAAGTTGTGTATTTGAAATTCTCAAATAAACAATTTAGAATTAATACTTTCAAATTATTAACTATAATTTAATTTGAAGTTGTGAATTAGAAATTCTCAAATAAACAATTTAAACTGATAATTACAAATTGTTAACTATACTTCAATTTGAAGTTGTGAATTTGAATTCTCAAATAAACAATTTAGAACTGATAATTACAAATTGTTAACTATACTTTAATTTGAAGTTGTGAATTTGAAATTCTCAAATAAACAATTTAGAATTAAGAATTACAAATTGTTAACTATATTTCAATTTGAAGTTGTGAATTTGAAATTCTCAAATAACCAATTTAGAATTATAATTACAAATTGTTAACTATACTTCAATTTGAAGTTGTGAATTTGAAATTCTCAAATAAACAATTTAGAATTAATAATTTCAAATTATTAACTATACTTCAATTTGAAGTTGTGTAATTTGAAATTCTCAAATAAACAATTTAGAATTAAAAACTTTACAAATTATTAACTATAATTCAATTTGAAGTTGTGAATTAGAAATTCTCAAATAAACAATTTAGAACTGATAATTACAAATTGTTAACTATACTTCAATTTGAAGTTGTGAATTTGAAATTCTCAAATAAACAATTTAGAATTAATAATTACAAATTGTTAACTATACTTCAATTTGAAGTTGTGAATTTGAAATTCTCAAATAAACAATTTAGAACTGATAATTACATATTAATTACTATACTTAATTTGAAGTTGTGAATTTGAAATTCTCAAATAAACAATTTAGAACTGATAATTACAAATTGTTAACTATACTTCAAATTGAAGTTGTGAATTTGAAATTCTCAAATAAACAATTTAGAAGTAGTAATTACAAATTGTTAACTATACTTCAATTTGAAGTTGTGAATTTGAATCTCTCAAATAAACAATTTAGAATTAATAATTACAAATTGTTAACTATACTTCAATTTGAAGTTGTGAATTTGAAATTCTCAAATAAACAATTTAGAATTAGTAATTACAAATTGTTAACTATACTTCAATTTAAAGTTGTGAATTTAAATTCTCGAATAAACAATTTAGAATTAATAATTACAAATTGTTAACTATACTTCAATTTGAAGTTGTGAATTTGAAATTCTCAAATAAACAATTTAGAACTGATAATTACAAATTGTTAACTATACTTCAATTTGAAGTTGTGAATTTGAATCTCTCAAATAAACAATTTAGAATTAATAATTACAAATTGTTAACTATACTTCAATTTGAAGTTGTGAATTAGAAATTCTCAAATAAACAATTTAGAACTGATAATTACAAATTGTTAACTATACTTCAAATTGAAGTTGTGAATTTGAAATTCTCAAATAAACAATTTAGAACTGATAATTACAAATTGTTAACTATACTTCAAATTGAAGTTGTGAATTTGAAATTCTCAAATAAACAATTTAGAAGTAGTAATTACAAATTGTTAACTATACTTCAATTTGAAGTTGTGAATTTGAATCTCTCAAATAAACAATTTAGAATTAATAATTACAAATTGTTAACTATACTTCAAATTGAAGTTGTGAATTTGAAATTCTCAAATAAACAATTTAGAATTAGTAATTACAAATTGTTAACTATACTTCAATTTGAAGTTGTGAATTTGAATTCTCAAATAAACAATTTAGAATTATAATTACAAATTGTTAACTATA
>JARFIX010000346.1:20537-36906 GCA_036346125.1 Lycocerus yunnanus | reverse complement strand
TTTTTATTCGCACATCGTTACAGCAAAAGGGTGAGTACAACCTTCATCCCTTAACAACGAAAAGGTTAGGTCATTTTCAGTAAAAATAGTTTTGTATACAGAAATATGAATTTTGATACGTTGAACGGATATATTAGCATGGTAATTCAAGATTTTATAGATTTTTAAATTTATTACATTATTAAAATTATACTTAGAGAAAACGACATTCATATTAACTGCACCGCTTCGAAAAGCCTCATATAAGGTACATAGTAAGTATATCGCTATGATGATTCAAATACTTATTTATTGAGATAATTAAAATTCAGGACATTGTGATTTTTAAAAGTGATTATCTTGCGCTCGATAACCTTATGGTTATTGCGTAGAACGATTAGAATGACATATCGATTGATCAATAACAATAAATATTCAATACATAGTAAGTATAATGCAGATTTTATAGAGATAATTAAAATTCTGAAGTTTGTGTTTGGACATCGATAAATTGACCCTATATCGTTTGTGGGTGTATTATGGTACAAATTTAATGAAATCTAGAATTACAAAAAGTTAGTGTTATTCGGAACAATTTTACGGTAATCACCATAGCTTTATTTTGTAATTCTAAATTTCATTGAACTGTAGCATAATTTAAATTATACAAGTTAAAAATATTTAATAAGACATGTGGTGATGACGACGTTTCAAAACCGGATGCAATTTTATGCATGTCATGCAGGTACTTGACTCGTCATGCATTCTTTCATGGCTATTCAAATAAAATTTCGTTATTATTAATTTACGTAATATAGCGAAAATTGTGGTTGAATTATTAATTATGATTAAACCCCTTTTCGAATAACTCTTAACAACCACTATTCAAGATATTCTGATGTTGGTGAACGGTTTGTTACGTTGAAATTCGCATCTTATTTAAATTTTTCTGCTTAGTAAAATATTTTAGCTGCTATAGCAAAATGAGGGTAGTTTGGAGTATACACTCATACCTTTTATACGGCCTAGATACGTTCCACGAAATTCGGCCGCAAAGCGAAAAAGCCCTATAAGGAATCAATTAATTATTCTAATAATAAATTCATACAAATTCAACAGGATCGGTTCCGAATTTGTTCAATATGTAATAATATGGTTTATCATTCAAAATACATACGTAACAAGTACTACATACATTTGTACATAAAATAATAACAGACTCCAAAACTACCAATAATCTATAAACAAAAATGAAACAACTTGTGTTACATAAAATGTGTGATGTTTACGATGAATAAATGGTAACCTGCAGATCACTGTCGTCATCATTTTCGCTGGTAAGGATGGGTCTGGCTTAAAAAAATTTTTAAAAGTTTTTGCCGTTATAACAAAACATTTTAGGCCGTAAATCGAGGGCCGTTATAGCGAAATGCCTTATAAAGAGCGGCCGTATAACTAGGTATGAGTGTATATTGAAAATAGGGGCTATATATGGAGCTACGTCCGAACTCCTCTCAACCACCAGGGTTCAGGTCTGTACAATGTGCGCTCTACAATCCTTGAAACGAATAACCTCGAACTTATTTGATATTATTTAGAATGATTTTGATTAATTATAGCACTAAAACAGTATTTATGATAATATGATGCTGATGGAATCCAAACAAAAAGTAGAGATTAAACTGAGCCTACAGTTTTTCAGATTTATTTGGGTGCGTTTAGTATAAGAAAACCAGTATTGAAATTCAAAAATTTTGTGTGAGTGACGTCAATCACCCTAAACGAGTAGGGATACAACATCGAATAAGATTTTAGACATCTCGATACTGTTGTCACTATTTATTCTATTAAATATTTAACATTTAACATTGAATAGAAACGGCTACTGTTAACCATTATTATAGAACCTTAAACATAATGTAACCTACCTTTTTCTTTTTGTGGCCCGCAGCACTTTCTCAGGCGTGGGCTTACTTTGGTAAATAAGAAAATTTTATCAATAAAACAACACAGACAATAATAACAATATAATGAAATAAACAAAAAATAGTTCTACATAAAAGATAAATAAAAAATTAGACACACCAAACAACAACCTTTGTCGATAATTTTGTACACGATTGGAGGCACACTGAAAATGTTGCTTGGACGACACAAGTGAATCTCTATTCGTAGCACCGTAAAATGTAACTTTAATTTACTGGCACTACAAAGATGCGTCGTCGTATATCCAAATCTAATGAGGTATGTCAGCACAATCGAAAATCGGAATTTCTTAGATTTTTGTGTAATATACTTGTTCGAATAAATATAAGTAATTAATATTTTGAGAAAGGTAAAAAGGTTTTGGAAAATGTTTAGATTGATAAACTACTCCGAAATATGAATTTCTAAGCGGTATACCTTGTTCGTAATGATATATCGTGCACGAAAGGTATATATACCGTGAACGGTATACTCATACCGTGATATACCGTGAACGAACGGTAATGATATATACCGTGAACGGTATACCGTCATACCGTGATATACCGTGAACGGTATACCGTCATACCGTGATATACCGTAAACGGTATACCGTCGTACCTTGATACCGCGGTATACGCTACGCCATGCGGTAACACGGTTTTTATATATAAAATCATGATTTAATCTGTATCTACACAAAATCTTATGTCCAGTTTCATTAAAGTACTTTAAAAACTTAGTGTTAAAATCACTTTAGATACACCTTTTCCTATCAATAAATTTTATTCTCCAAATCATGGAGGCAATTATATTAAAAGTAATCAGTTTTGAAGAGACGGTCGATGGCCTGATCCTTAGCGCGATCAACTGCTAACGCAAGGTACTCGGTTCGAATCCGGGTAGATGCTCACTTTGTCGTGGCCGTTCTCCATGCTTCGTAAGGCATGTAAAGATGATGGTCTCTCACAAGGTGCTTGCAACATCTTTGAGATAACAAATGCTAATATCCTCGAAGCAACTAAGACCCATCCGGGTTATGCGTGGAGGAATCGGACAACGCTGCAAAGCGTTCAAAACCGAAAGATAGATAGAATTTTGAAGTAGTATAATTAAACGTTATGCCCTTCACCTTTGCAATGGTCGTACCGTCGTCCAGCTCATATCCATAATTTTTAGGACCACCAAATGTGAATTTCGTAATAATAATTTTCTTATTTGAAAATGTTTAAATTCAATTGTAAACGTATCAAATAGTGGAGTCCACTCTATAGTATAGTATTTATCACCAATAAATTACTCTATATTACACGATTACGCTATTTGGTGGCGCTGTATCAATGCGGGTATTACCGTATTATTGTCTTTGGACGTAACCTTGAAAATGGGGTGTAGTCTGTGGTCAATAAGTATCTTTTGAATTTTAATTATCTCAATAAATAAATTGTTAAGTATCACATATCTTACCGTACGTTAGAATACATGCCCCTGAGGGCATGGCATGGGCATGGTTCTGGTAGGGGTTTTGAAGAGTGTAACGTTAACATGTTGTATTTCCGTTATGGTGGGTTTACATTAGTAAGTTCACATGCTCATTTCAATTGAATTCATATGGCATGAAAGAAAATAGAGGTTTACACGTTCAATTGACATGAATTCATGTTAGTTGATTCAAAATGGTTAAAAGTTGTAATACGTAACGCTATTCTTGAAATGACAAAATTGTAGCTTATGAATTGGGTACTAAAATTATTCGTAAAAGAATTAAAAACGTACATGGATAAATCGTAGAGAATTTCAAGGTGCTTCGAATAATTTAAACCGTGAATTGAAATTAGAAGACCCAACTATACTTACAGGAACTTCCTCAGAACGAACGACGACCAATTCAATGAACTTCTAGCAAAAGTTGGACCAAAATTAAAAAGAAATCTCCACAGGCACTCATATTTTCATACACATTAATAAAATTAATGATTTATCTTCCGACCCGCTGTTTGCAGCCATATTTAAATTAAAATAATAATCCTTCATCAGCAAAATGTTCAACTTTCATTCAATTCAATTCTCATGATCATATGACATGAATGCTGAGGTTTACACTTTCAATTTGCGTTGAAATTTGATACTTTCAATTGACATGAACCTCTGATCTGCCTAATGTAAACCCACTATTATTAGCTCTAAGTACAATTTCTAATAATGTAATAAATTTAAAAATCTATAAAATCTTGAATTACCATGCTAATATATCCGTTCAACGTATCAAAATTCATATTTCTGTATACAAAACTATTTTTACTGAAATGACCTAACCTTTTCGTTGTTAAGGGATGAGGTTGTACTCACCCTTTTGCTGTAACGATGTGCGAATAAAAATATCTTAAAGTATAATTGAAAACACGCATTTGTTAATTCATATGGTCAAGATAGTAATTAACGATATCGCAGAATTTCTTAGATTTTTGTGTAATATACTTGTTCGATTATAGGTAATTAATATTTCGAGAAAAGTTAAAGGTCTTGGAAAATGTTTAGATCGTTAAACTATTCTGAAATATGAAGCGATCATTTATCTTAAAACAAAGGAGCGAATTTTTAAAATATTTGATTGATTTTTAAACTTTACTTACAACAACTAATTATTTACCTTATAAAGTATAATAGGGTAAACCACCCAATTGTTGGCACTGCCCAATTATTGGCAGTAGACACTTCAGTTTTAAATTATTAACGAACAACCCGCTGTACGCAGCTATTTCTGTTTTATAAAGAATTGGCAACATGGCTAACGTATTTGTGCACTCAGAAACAAAATTAGCATCAGTCTCCTGACAACTATTGGTTAGTGTAAGGTTAACATAACATTTTACACGTTTTCAGTAAGAAATCATCATAGTTTTAGGTAAGTTTATGATCAAAATATTGACTTTTATAGCTATAACGATATATCAATTTAATGTATAGATGTCATTTTATCGAATTCTCGTTTTACTGTACAAATTTATCGAAAAAAGGAATAAGTTTTTGTAATGCCAACGATTGGGTTTCACATTATATCAAATCTTAGTTATTGGCAGTGCTGCCAATAATTAGGTACCTGAGTTGTTTATTTAAATTTAGTAATTGGCACTTTTAATTTCAGGAAGTAAAAATGCCTAAAGTGCACAATAAAAACAAATACCTAAAAAAATATAGTGAAGACATTCTTCAAGAAGCTTTACGGGAAATAAGTAATGGCATGCCGAAAGCGACGGCAGCAGTTAAATATGGGATACCCAGAGCTACTCTACAATTTAGACTGAGCGAAAAATTTAAAAAAGTAGCACATGGTCCAAATACGTACTTAACTGTTTCTGAAGAATCTGTGTTGGAAAAATGGATAGTAGATTGTCACAGAAAGGGGTTTCCGAAAAGAAGAGAGGACATCCAGGCTTCTGTTAAGTCATTTTTAGATAAGAACCCCCGACCAAATCCTTTTAAAAACAATCTTCCTGGAGATCATTGGTATCAGTCATTTTTACGAAGACACCCAAGCTTAACAAATAGGATTCCTGAAGCTGTAACAAATGCCAGTGGAAATGTGTCAGAAAACGACATCAGAAACTGGTTTCACAACATAGAAAACTATTTAAAAGAAAAGAATTATTTTGACATCCTTTCAGATCCTAGCAGAGTTTACAACGGAGATGAAACTTCTTTTGCTCTTTGTCCCAAAGACGATAAGGTTATTGCACCAAAAGGGGCAAAAAATGTATACCAGATAGAACAAGGCCCTTCAAAAACAAATATTACCGTCATGTTCACATTTTCAGCTACAGGAGTTACAACACCACCAATGATCGTTTATGCTTATAAAAGATTACCGAAAACCATTGCAGAGAGTGTTCCAGATGGGTGGGGGGATCGCTACCAGTGATAAGGGTTGGATGCAAGCGGAAATATTTCTCGATTACGTATCTAAAATATTATATCCTTATTTAGTGAAACAAAAAGTTACATTTCCAATTATAATGTTTGTAGATGGTCACAAGACACATTTAACATACCAACTAAGTCAACTTTGTACAGAACTACAAATTATTTTAGTGGCATTGTATCCAAATGCCACTAGAATTTTGCAACCCGCCGACGTCGCTAGTTTTAAGCCACTTAAAAATGCGTGGAAAAAAGCTCTGTTAAATTGGAAAAGACAAAACCCATTTGAACAACTAAGTAAGAATAACTTTGCTCCAATTTTAAAAGAAGCGGTAGATACTCTTAAACCGTCAGCTACCTCAAATGGTTTTAAAGTGTGTGGACTTTATCCTTGGAACGCGAATAGTATTGACTACAGCAAATGTCTAGGCAAAAAACATACCCCAAGTAAAATCTACGGAACCTCCACAGAATCAATCAATTTTTCTGATTTTTGCGATGCATGCGACGAAGATACTTTACAGCTCTTAAAGGAAGCCAAAAAAAATGGAATTGGTAATAACAACAGCAAAAGTTTTATGGTACTACTTAATCTGTTCAACATGCTATATTCAATTAATGAAGAAGATGATAATTCACAAATTGTAATAGACGAAACTTTTTTGGAAGATATGCCTGTAATAGAAGAAAATGCGCCCAATAACTTTTCAAGTACTGAAAATCTAACTTATGATATAGAGGCATTGCCAATGATCCTTTTGGAAGAAAATGATTCTGAACAAAATACAGAACCGGCACAAAGTTTAGCAGTTTATCCAGAAAGTAATCCAGAAACAATTATTTATAATACAGACCCCCTTCCTCAGCAGTATTGACAACTTCCGATTCTGCTCCCTCCACCAGCCAAAACTCCATTAGTAACAACAATATCGAAGATTGTTTGCCTTGGGCAAAAACTCCCGAACGCAAAGGAAAACGTAATACGGAGAGATCAAGTTTTGTAATTTCTTCTTCCATTTATAAGAGACAACTAGAGGAAAAAGAACGCGAAAAAAACGAAAAAGAACAAAAGAAGTTAGAAAATAAAGCAAAACGACTTTTGAAATGTAAAGAAAATTGCTTGAAAGGCAAAAATGTTAAACGAAACACTAAGAATAAAATACTCAAAGAAACATCTTTACTTCAGCATAAATCTACTAGTTTAGAGGACTTAAGACTAAACACGCTTTTAAAAAAGGAAGAAGATATTAAACAATGTCATAAAAAAATGACCGAAATAAGTACATCCCAAAAGCACGTTAGAAATCTTTCAACATTATTTGGTCCAGAAGTTACAGAATCTAACTCTCCTCCTAAAAATAATATTTTTTTAAATAAAGGTTTATGTTTTACATGTACTATACCTTTTTCCTTAATTAACTTTGGAATTAAATGCCAGAAGTGTTCCAGAACATTTCACAAGAAATGTCTTGAAAAATATGAATTATATAAAGAATATTTTGTTTGTAAAACTTGTGTTAAATAAAAATTAGTAACTTGGTGGGTAGTTTTACTTTAATTTTCGACGCTTAATCAATATTTGCTGTTCATATGTCTGCCAATTACTGAGTGCCAATTATTGAATACACTGCTAATAACTGCATGCCAATAACTAGACAAAACTGCCAATAATTAGGAAATGTGCATATGCTCCAATTATCTATTTTTCTTAATGTTTTGTAAAATAATTAAAATAAAATAACATTAACGTTTTGGACAGCAATAACAGTTAAACATAAAAAAATTTAAAATGTATATCCTATGCATTATCCACATTAACAGCTGTATGTTTAAGATAACTCCTTCCTTATAGTGCCAATAATTGGGTGGTTTACCCTATGTTATATTATGTGAGTGTACCTATCGACACTCCCGCCACACCATGTTAATATATAACCCAGAAAATGCAATTCTTCACTTAGTGATTCATGGTAGCTTTGTTAAAACTGGTATGTGTCTTGTTCGAATTTATCTATCGTTACGTAGATTATTTCAGATTTCATAAATTGTTCAAGTATGATTAAATTGAATAGTTAAAATTATGAAAATGAAATATCATAGAATATTGGAACATTTGAATATGCTTCATTCTCCATACTTCAATTTTGAAATTTAACTAAATAACTTAAGGGATGAATAAGAACAATTATTTTGTAATGTTTAATTTTTCATATTTTGATATGGCCAAAATTTTCAACTTTTCGTTAAATGTCGATATCTCGTTGTTTGAAAGTTATTAAAAAATATTATCTTCTACACTTTTAAGGAGAATAACTGGCTAAAGTTATATAAAGTAATATTTGTTTCAGTTTAATATAAAGTTGTGTTTGTAAATTGACTATTTGCTATCAATTTTTAAATGGTTTAATTTCTTTTCAATATGTAATGTGTTGAATCATTATTAATTTCATCCCTTATAAAAATGTTAAATAAAAAATAAAGATGGCAAATTAATTTTTTTGGTAAGTAAGAAAATAATATACAAAATATTATTGAATTAAACGATTTTTCAATTTTTTATGTGTTTCCAGTACTTAATTTAAATAATATCCTTCGAATGAATAGAGTTTGGAAGTTAATATTTATTGAAACATGGACTCATTTGAAACTTACTTTAATTAATTTAAATGATTGTATACTATTTAAATTAAAGTTTTAATTTCTTTTCATTATTATACATAAGTGATCTATTATTTAGTTGTCATCCATATTACACTCTTTTGAAATTAAGTAAATAGTTCAAAACAGAAATGGTATGCAGAACACACACTATAAAAACAATTGAAGAACATCGTATTACGATGTCTTAATTTTTTGTATTAGTGTTTTGTTCTGACTAAATTCGTTAATATTCCGATACTCTTATTTTATTTAGAATTTAACATTTTTGAATATAACGGGATGAAACTGAAATTAATATGCTCATTGATTATCATATAATTAATTTTAATTTTTAAATAAAAACTTATATTAAATAGTTGTCATAGCCATTACTATGGTTTCTATTTAGTCAAAACAAATTTATATTATAATAAACAAATGAAGAATTTAAAATCCTTTCAGACCATATTATTCTCTTAATAAAGTTTTGTCTGAAAAGAGTTAAATTTTTTTTATTATTTACAATCTAACAGTATCGAATTTAAAATAAGTCGAGAAAAGCGAATTTGGCCATAACTCGAAAACGATAAAAGTATCGATTAAATATTTTCACATTAACTTTTCTCAAAAAAATCAGATGCGCCATCCATTTTTAATATTCTATGGTTAAACCGAATTTTCCATAAAACTTGAATTATAATTTTAATTGTTGAAATATTAGATTAACTATAAACATAAAAATACTAGTAATTTTAATAATAGTTTAAAAATAAAAGTATTGCGGAGGTGTAAATACGCCTATTGTTGGTTATTTATTATCATTAATTTTTGAAAATTTATATAAACTAGTTATTACTAGTAAATACACCTATTGTTGGTTATTTACATAGACTTTTAGAAAGAATGGACACAGCATGTCGTATTCGAATACACATAACGTTTTGATGCCATCGTTCAGCATTGATAAGAAAGGCGGGGAGGTAAACAAAGTCATGTTGTTTGTTTTGTATGCCACAGGCGTGCGCGTGGGTTCGCAGGTACTCGGATTCAATGTTTCAATTCAACCTTAAAATTAGGTTTCAATATATAAACAACGAATAAAATTTATTTTTAAATAATAAAATAAAATTTTATAATTTCATATCATAATGAAGACATTTTGATTGTCATTTGAATATCGCAATAATGCTTATATCCGCACTGGTGCGAAAATAATGTCATATTTTCGCATTGAAAAAAAATCATTTTTATACAAACAGATTTATTTTTTAAATCTGTTTAGACATGCCGATGAAATTCTTTTAACTTCGAAATGGACAAAAATTTATTGTGCGCCACTGAAATAGTATACATTATAACAATTTACTTACCTACGAAAAATAACAACTTCTTCGTTAAGTTTTGACTTTTACATACTATACACAACATATTCAGCAGTATAAATTTATAACGGAGCTATATTTTTCAAGATAAAATAAATTTTCTGAAATGCGGACAACCTAACCCTATTAACAGGTGTAGTGTACTGTAGATCATAACAAGCATTTCAAAACAAAAACACGGTTTTGGTCACATGATCATGGTTACACTAAAATATGTAAATAGCTGTGTCCATTCTTTCTAATAGTCTATGGTTATTTATTTATCATTCATTTTTAAATAAAGTTTATTGCCTACTTTCTTACTCTGTGTAAAATAAACGAATCATATTAACAGAATGGATAATTTAATAGATTAATAATAAATAAATTTATTACTTGCTTTTTCTTGTATTTTAATTGGTTTTTATTTATAATTACTAGTTTCCTTAATTATTTAACATCATCAGATTAAAAATAAAATAAAATAGATTAATAATAATTTTTGAATAATTAAGGGATTTATACCACAATGAGGATAAGTATTCTATGCTAGGTTTGGCTAAATTCTAATTTCTAAATTCTAATAACTACCTGTTTCTAGACGTTACAATTTTTTTTTATACAGTTTTAAACAATATTGTGCAATACTAAGTTTATTGAACTGGTTTTGTACTTTACAGTGAATAAAATTTATGTCATGTTAGGGAGCGGTTAAGATTCCCGGATCGCGATTTTACCATTTTTCAAGTGGATTATGAAAGATGAGGGTCCCAATAGCGTATAAAAAATAAAATTGCGGAATATTCACACAATTTTGAAAAAACGGCTTTAAAGTTAATTTGGAATGCAATTTTATCATTGGCTCTTTTGAACTGTAACCACGCCCCAAAATTGAAAGAGGATGTGGCGACTGTAAATATACCAGAATCTCGTTTTTACAACGAATTATGAAAGATAATGGTGTAATTAGCTAATAAAAGAATTAAATTTGTGATCGGACAACAAATTTCCGAAAAAATCACTTTTGTGTGAATTCGTTTCTGAGGTGGTTGCACTGTCAAAACCTACTCTCCGCACCCGCCTTCGCCCCCCGGGGCTCGTGCGCGCCGAGCGGTTTTGACACGTGCTAAACTCATTAAAACATCCCTTAAGCGGCTCCAACTCGAAAATTTTGAAAGTTGACGCGACGGATCTCTGAGAGCGACTGGTATCACCCACCACTAGTCACTGTCGACCCAGGCACAGCACACGTACCGCCAACAGAATAAATGATACCTTTTCATTTTAATACACTTACATGTATTTCTTATGGGAAATTTGCAATTTTCAAAATGAAATTGTGGCCTTATTACAACTCCGACAAGATTGATCCTCACCTTAAAGAGCTTGTTTTTTTGTGTTCTTTCGTTTGGTATAGCCATTTCTATAGGGAAAAGTGAGCTCGAACCCGGGAATTTTAACTCTACCCGTCATGTTATGTACTGCACTACTACTATCGGAGTGAAAAGATTTGACCCTGACTTTGGCAATGAATAAAATGAAAACTAACGTGAGAAAATTTGTGAAAAATATACGATGTCAATGTATTAGTGATAAATGTTATAGTACTAAAATTTTGCATTTTTAACTGGTGCCGTTTAATATTGTTTTAATATTGTTTAAAGAAATGTAGAAAAGTGCAATTTTATCGCTCTTAGAAAATCTGTAACTTGCTGTGCTCACAACTTTGTTATTTTTATAAAAAGTATGATATTAGTAAAAATATTTTTATGAAAAGTATGATAAAATTATGATATAATTACTGAACATTTTCATTTTTTATTCAATTAGATCTTATAACTTACGAAGTGTTGACGTATTCTCTGCTCCTCAGTGTTTAGGTCCTTCGAAACTTTTAGGTGATTTATTTATTTTTAGTTTGGATCTATCACTGTGATGTAATTTAAATTTCTTTTTAGATCCGTTTAATACTGAGTTGCGCATGCGTAACCTTTTATCAGAAAAGGTCAGTTATATCTAAATAGAGGTTCGCCACCTCTTTATACTTAGTCTAGAGAGTAGGCAGATAGAGGCTCTAGCTTTAACAGAAAACCGTCCTGAGTATTCTGATTTATCAGTTTTTCGATTTTTATTTATTACGATATTTAAACGTTCAGCATGCAGAATTTTGAGATTATCAATGAAGTTACTACTGGGGTTAAGAAATTTAACACCAGAAGACACCAACTGGTGTTCAAGATAAAGGATTTTTCCCTTACCTTCAAATGAGGAAAAATTGACTTTTTCAAGACAGCAATTGAACAAATTCTCACATATGCTTTGTCAACGGTACTACCTACGGATAAAATAGGAATTACTTTTGAATTATGCGGTTTCAAAGAAAATTACCAGGATTCATGAGCTTTAGAAAAGCAGATAGTATAACTTTTAACGATGTTTGGTTTATATGGAAGGATACTTCAGAGTGACCCGAGCTTTGAGTAATCAGGGGTTTAAACTAATTGTGACCTCTATAAGACCGCCCAATGGTAGGGGTCGTCAATATATCCATAACAACTTTGATGAAGAGTGTGGGACAGAGAAGAGGTGTAGTCACGATAAAAACAAAGATAATTTATGTTTACCGAGAGCCTTAGTTGTGGGGAGAGCTTTTTCTGTAAAAGATTCTAATTATAAAAACATTCGAAAGAAACAAGGTGTGCAGAAGGAGAAAGCAACTAAGCTAATGGGGAAAGCATGTGTCAAAATATCCTCTACAGGCGCTGGAATTGAGGAAATCAAAATGTTTCAAAACTATCTAACTGATTGTAAAATTACCGTGTACCAGTATGGGGTAAAAGGAACTCAGGTGCTATTTGAAGGACCTGACGCACCGCTCAAGATAAATCTTTTGTATCACGAAAACCACTACAAGTTATCACATCCCTAACGTCAGGCTTTGTTGTAGTTATTACTGTGAGTTGTGTCACACCATAAACACAAAAATCGACATAGATGTGAAAAATCTTGTAAGGGTTGTGGAGCTTCACCTCCTTGTGAAAAAGTAACTGTGCATATTAAATGTGATGATGTAATAGAAGCTTTTATAATGTACAATGCTATGAAAATCATAAAAATAAAATGTGTATAGAGGTTAAAAAGTGTGATAAATGCTTCAAAACTATAAACGTAAAGAATCGTAAAGAAGAACATGAATGTGGTGAGGTTTATTGTAAGATTTGTCAAAATCATAAACCTGAAAACCATTACTGTTATATTCAACCGGCAAGTAAATTGTCTGACAAACATGATACCCTTTTTGTGTTTTATGATTTAGAAACGATGCAGCAAAAAGTAACTGCAGATGGTTATAAACTTCACGAACCAAATCTCTGTGTATTACAACAAGTTTGCCCTAATTGTTATAATGAAACAGACAACCGTCTCTGTCAACGATGCGGAGTCAGAGAACAAGTTCTAAAGGTTAATTGCGTTGAAAACCTGTTAGGTTATTTATTAGCAAAAAGAAAAATGTTTAAGAAAGTTATATCGATTGCACATAACAGCCAAGCCTTCGATTGTCAATTCATCTTGAACCATATTTTAACAAAACATCCATTAAACCGGAGCTTATAATGCGTGGGAGTAAAATTCTCATGATGGAATTGGAGAACTTACGGTTTATCGATTCTTTGAATTATTTTCCTATGGCTCTGACCGACCTCCCAGAGCTTTTGATTTACCTGAGTCGAAGGGTATTTTCCTCATTTATTTAACACTATGAAAAACGCTAATTATATTGGTCTTCTACCTCCTGTTGAATATTATTCACCAGACACAATGAAACCGGAAGCCCGTGCTGAGTTTTTAAAGTGGTACGAAGAAAACAAAATCAAGATTTTGATATGCAAAGAGATATCGTAGGGTATTGCAGAACAGATGTGGAAATTTTAAGGAAGGCCTGTATTCACTTTAGAAACCTTGTTTCTAGGGAGTGTTATGTGGACCCTTTTGCTGAAAGCCTCACAATTGCATCGGCCTGTAACTTGATGTTCAGGCGTAAATTTTACAACCTGAAACAATAGGTTATCCTAGGGTGGTTATAGAAAGCAGATATTCCATTCAAAATTGCCTTCAATGGTTCTGAGTGAGGAAAGAAAAGAGTATAACTATTAAACATGCAGGTCGTCAAAGTGAAGTAAAGGTTGCAGGATCAAAGGTTGATGGTATCTATGAAAAGCATATATTTCAGTTTCATGGTTGTTATTATCACGGGTGTCCATCATGTTTTATAACTAGACGTGATGAACAACTACACGACGATCCTACTGATACCATGAATATGCGATATGAAAAAACAAAAGACCGTACAGAAAACCTACGGGCTATGGGGTATGAAGTAACTGAAAAGTGGGAGTGTGAATTTGTACGGGAATTAAAAAACAATTCAGAATTGAGTGACTTGAAGGATCATCCAGTTTTACAAAATTTGCCTCTGAACCCTCGAGATGCGTTTTATGGAGGTAGGACTGGAGCAACAAAACTAGTGTATGAAGTAGATCAGAGCGAACAAATTAAATATGTAGATGTTTGTTCATTGTATCCATGGGTATGCAAGTACGGCAAGTTTCCTGTAGGTCATCCCGTAGTATATGTTGGGGATGAGTGTATTCGTCTAATTGAAGAACGTGGAATAGATCATATAAACGGTTTAATAAAGTGTAATATACTACCGCCACAAAATTTATATCATCCTGTTCTACCCGTAAAAACTCAAAACAAGTTAATGTTTTCCTTATGTCGTACCTGTGCCGAAACATTAAATCAACATGAGTGTGATCACGACATTGAGGAAAGAACTTTACAAGGAACTTGGGTGATTGATGAAGTGATTAAAGCTATTGAGAAAGGTTACAAGTTATCGGCGATACAAGAAATTTGGTGTTATGAAGTAAACAGCTATGACAAATCCAATGGTCAGAGCGGTTTATTTACAGGGTTTATAAACACACATAACATGTATTTATAAAAGTAGCGTGGGGCACTTGGCCGAGGGAACTTACCTGAATACGGACCTGTACTAAAAAGTTCCCACGGCCAAGTGCCCCATACCTACTCACCTTAAATATTGGTTAGCATATTAATTAATTATTTAATGGTACTGCGTGCTGGCTAATCTGTCCATAGAGTGACTTCATGTAATTGGAGTCGCTTATTATATTTTGAATTGGAAAGTGTTAGCCAGCGAGTTATAGCACCCTGTGTGTGTGATAGTTTTTGTTTTCTTTTCTTTGTTGGAGCGACCGTTCTTCATTTGGTAACCCAGAGTGTGTTCTTTCGTCTGCTTTGGAGGGTTTTTACATTATTGGATCAACCGACACCAGATGTGACGGTCACCACATTTCTGTTTGCTAAATGTTCAAGGCTGAACTTTATTGTCTTTGATTAATAAGATCGATTACAGGTATTACAATTTATTAAAATAAATTTTGTGAATTTATTTAGTTTTTTTAACCTACACCTTGTTCATTATTTTCGTAATTTATGTGAAAACGGTTGGTTTCCCAAAAAAAATTATTAGACCAACGTTGTAGCCCGTTAAATTTCCTATCCGGTTTGGGCCGTTAGTTTTTTTCTAAGACGTTTCGTTTAAAAGATACGGGGTTGGCAAGAAAAGTAAAAAAAATAAAACTCGGAATTTTTTGACATTTTTTCCCTTAATTTAATACATAACTCGAAATATGTTGATTCTAGGCGATAAGGGGTTATAACATAATTTGTAGATATTCAGAAACTCTAATCCATTAAACCCAAAAATATCGGTGCAATGGCCGCTTGAAATCATAAATTGAAAAAATTGCTTTAAAGTGAGGTACCCCCCAAGGGTTTGGACTTGGACAAAAATTTTATTTAAAAATATGTCTTAGAAAAGTGTCCTCTATCACCACCTAAGAGGTTCTCCACGGTCACGGGGACACCTTGTATATAAAAATGGATGTATGTGGGTGTGTGTGTATGTATGTATGTATGTTCCTTATAGAATCCTTGACCGATCCCAACCAAATTTTGCACAGTTACTCTCTAGGCCCCTAAAGAGGTTTTGCGCTAAAAACCGGGACCGAAAAGCTTAATTTAAAAAAAAAGTGAAAAATTGCGGGCGCGCATGAATGGAACGAGATTCCCATCTCCAATACCTGTAATTGATATATGGTAATTTTACGTTGGTATATTCACATTCAGTACCTACACTATTATAAGTGATTTCATTTCGTAAAAATAAATAAAAAAAAAAAATTTCGAATCCCAACCTAAATAACCCTGACTTAAAATCGTAGTAGTCAAGAGAACCCCCCCACACGTTGTGTAAAACGTAACCCTTCTTCTTCTTTGTCAGCCCTTTCCGCCCACTCCTGAGCATCAGCCTCTTTCTCTAAGAGAAAGGTGTACAGCATTAAGACCCCACGGCTGCTTAGTCCGGGTTGGGGAATTTGCCTGTAACCCTTTATTATTGTTGATGTTGGCAGTCA
>JARFIX010000346.1:0-20532 GCA_036346125.1 Lycocerus yunnanus | reverse complement strand
GTGAGTTTACATCGTTAGGTGAAAACATTGTTGTAAATCACTTTTTAGGGTTCGTGGACAAAGAGAAAGAGGTAATCCTACTTTGTTAATTTTGAGTATGTTATATATAGTAATATTTCAGAAAGTTTTTATATTGAAGCCCATGCAGCAACTGCATGTAACTCCAGTACCATGCAAGGTCAAAATAGTGCTTCGCAGTCTGACGAACAAACAATATGGTTTATAAACTTATATAAAGAAAATAAAAACCGGCCGAGGAAGAAAAAGTTGCCCATATGGTTGTTGTAATACATAATTTTAAATTGTTAATGTACTTATGTTTTTATAAGTATGTAATGAACTTCATTATTTGACAGTTCCAGATCGATAGCAGAAGACTAATTTGCAGACATCATATTCGTTCTCATCTTCACTAGAGCTACTACACAATATATTGAGTAAAAAAATCGTCGTCAATAATTATACCAATAATTATTATTGTTATTGTCAAATAATAACACCAATAATTCATTCAAAAGTATATCTTTTGCTGAACTTGGGTTATGTTTACTTTTGAGAAAAACAAAATTGGCAACTATTTTAGGTTTTTTTTCACGGTCGCAAAACTCCCCATCACAAATGTTATATTTACACTTAACTTGCACCGCCTGGCTCCTCCTTTGCAGGTAGTGTAGAAAGTTCATGTTCCGAACAGTGCACAGTTTGCTCAGCTCATGCAAACGAACGCTTTTTTTATTGCACCAACTTGCATCGAGCAAATTAGTGCAAGCAAGCAAACAAACAAACCTATTGTAACCAAGTGTAGAGCTTTGTTAACAAGTAAAATTGTTACCTGCACATTGAGAAACATACTACGAGTATACATTAAGTATCGTACTTTTACATACCTTAAAAACGTAGGTCAGTTCGCTAGCTAGGAATTGTCGATTTTGTCTTGATTATATGCAGTTTGATTGAAATTAATTTTTTTACGGCAAACTGAGGTTATTTATCTACGATGATACATGTGCTACTTTTGAACGATGAACTTCTTCTCTTTATGGAATGTCTCACATCTCCTTCGTCGGATATGTACTGGTAGCTTGCGATGGGGTTTTAGATGCGTGGCTAACTTAAAATAGCTAAATCTGAAAGATTAAAATAAACGTGGGTGAAGCAAACACAACCACAACACTTCAAGAGTCACTTGAAAATGGCAAGTCATCTAATTTGTATTTGATATAACAGCATGGCGCGCCATCTAGGGTACCTGATTGTTACTCCCATTTTACAACATAATTTTTATTTTCATGTATTAAAACTTTCAAGCTCAAAATTTAATTTTGAATTTTCAGATTTGCAACAGGCGCTTGTAATGAGACAGAAATGGAAAAATCTGAGAAGAAAAATGAGAGACAATTTATGTAGATACATCTAAGGCAGCGGTTCCCAAAATGGCCGAATAGCATACATTTTTACTGTTAGATTATTTTAAAACATTATTGGGTGATTAATAAATTGTTTATTCGATGGTTAATTGCCAAATCAAGTCTAGGATCCAAATCAATCAAAAAGCAAATTTCCCACCGTATTTAATTTCCGTTTTTTTATGTAGGCTTTTGATTTGAGTTAATTGAGTGCAGGAGAGGATTCCGTTAATGTTTAATATTGTTTTCCTTTAGTAAAAAGGGGCCACTAAGGTATTAATAGAAATAAATTAAATATACTATTTCACTTCAGTAGACAGCTCCTACTGCAGTGCTGAAGAGCCTTCTGCGCTTTACCTTTGTGTGCTAGAGATAGCGGTTAGGGTTGCTTTCAGGTTATGCAGCTGAGTGCTTTGAAAAAATAATCAAATATCTATTGTGGCTGCTATGTGCATCCTAATTTCTCTACGGAGGTAACTCTTCTGAAACATACAGATATCTACAGACAGCAGAACGGCCCTTAGGAGCCATAAGATTACCATCGGTTGGTGACAGTTAAGATTCCCGGATCGCGATTTTTATCATTTTGAAGTGGTTTATGAAAGATGAGGGTCTAATTAAAATATTAAAAAAAATAAAATTTGAGGTCGGTTTACAAATTTTGGAAAAAACGGTTTTAAAAATTTATTTAGAATGCAATTTTTTCAATGACTCTTTTGAATTGTAACCCCGTCCACTAAAATTGAAATAGATTGTGGGGACAATAAGGCTACCAGATTCTCGTTTTTTACAACAAATTATGATGGATGAGGGTCTAATTAACTAATCAACAAATTTAATTTTTTGATTTCCGTCGCTTCGGGTGCTACAAGCGGTTTTGATAAGCGCTTTACTTACTAAAAACATCCCCCAAGATAATTCAACTCGAAAAAGTGTGAAAATTGACCCGACAAATCTCAGAGGGAGACCGACTCCCTCCTAACGCTGCTTTAGTTAGCCCCGCCTTTTTTTGACTTTTAAAATCGATTTGTGACGTTATTATTGGAAATATCGACTTCATCCTCACCTTAAAAACTCCATTTTATACCGTCCAACTACCTGTAAAGACATTTTTGTAAAATCTCCACAGACGGCGAGCGGCAGTTAGCGAACAATAACCGGTTAAAGGTTATATGCTTTATAAATGTGACTATCGGCCAAGAACAAGTACATACGTACGTAGAAGCTGTGTAGATATCGTAAAGATTCCGATGTGTACATATTTACAATTTTAGTGTTAGTCGGTTTAATATCATTACGGTTAATCGGATCTTTTGATACTATTGGTAGCAGATTTATCTAACAAACGTTTTTATGATGGTCAAGGTATCGACACTTCTTGGTTTTCAAATCAAGTGATTGTGCATTCCTAATATTGGACAAAACGTAAATCAAGTCAATAACGACATTGTTTTAATTAATAACCAATCTTGCAGATAAAGATTAGCGTTTTTGGCTATCTCAGCAATTTGTTCGAAAATTACCAAAGATAGAGTTTAAATCAAGTCAATAACGACACTGTTTCAATTAATTATTAACCAATCTCGCAGATGAAGATCGACGCATCTCAGCAGTTTGTTCAAATTTTCGTGTGGTCGATATTGAATAAAAATATCCAAACCTAACCGACTTGTGTTTTATTTTTCTAAAGAATCATACATACTCTCCACACAGAGAACATATAAGAAGGGAGATCATTTATAAAGATAAAAAAAGCAGCGCCCCCAGGATATAACCCTGAGGCAACCCATGCCTGAGGGAGGTCGCGTCGGAAGTTCTCAACCATCACAGACTGCTAAGGTTTCTGTTGACTGCTGAAACTAGTTGAGCATTGACGTTAACGTCCGGCCAATAAAGTCAATGACCATAACCATAAATAAAAACAACTGATAATTATCCGCCATTTTGATACTTTGGTCCGGCCATCTTGGATTTCCGTTACAACGTCTAACAACCTCCGTTAACAAACACAAAGTTATTAAATAAATCCAAACATATATTGCTATGATATTTTAAAAATAATACAGATATTGATTTTTAAACTTTTTGACAATAAAACTTACGATCTGCAAACTATTTTATCGCGTTTTCGCGTACTTGCTGATTTCTTCCGTACTAGCTCAGTGTGTGTTTTGGTTTTAAAATAGCTGCAATTGATTAAAAAATATTAAATTCTGCAAAATGCATAATTTATGCAACACTTTGTATATAACAAAGTGTAATTAATACAAAAATGTTACAATTTTGTTTTAACTTTGAATTCTTAAACAAAATTGACCACCAACTGTTATTTTCGAGCGACAATCTCTTAAGCATAGTTTTCCAGGTTAAAATGATGTTGTTCCCGTTAAGTATTTTAGCGACATCTACGTTCGGTTAAAACAATTATACCCTTGGTGTGAAAACTCGGATTCTCATTAACATCACTAATTAAATCACGTACACGTACCGACAATAAAATACGCAAAATTAATTTCCTGTAAGAAACTTTGGCAACTTTAAAATCGATTATTTCAGTAATTCCATAGCACACACGATTTATTTTGACGTCATCTCATTGATTTTAAAAACAAATTTCAAAAATCTCCGAAACCTAGATCCCAGTAGGCGCATTGGAACAGACTACGACAATGGTGACAAGACGTCGACCGCAAGGCCTCTAGATGTCACCACTAAAGAGTAGTGAGGTAGGCGCATAAAATATTCAAAGTAGAGGAACTATACGGAAGCTGGTCCACTTTTAAACAAAGCTTCTCCGACTACGAATATAATTGACAGATCAGTGAAGGGGGGAGACAATACTTTCCCAAGTTCAACCGTCTAATTACATACGTACTATCCAAAAAGTGAACAGCAAACTAGATCCTGCTGATAAAATGAAATTCAACGGATCTGTTCTGGAAGTAAATAAAATGCTGTTGAAAATAAAAAATAAAGGAATCCAAAACCCAGAACTTTTTTTTTGAGTGCGTTGGGGAACAAAACACTAAAACCCTTCTTTTACTGTGACTTACGAGGCCCCAATTTCATTCTTCGCTGCCCCTTCAGGTTTAACGGAGACCTTGGTATTTTTATTTCTCTTGCTATTCCTTTCTTTCGTCAACTTCTTTAGTCTTCATCACAAGGCAGAAATAAAGTGTTTTACATCTACTAACTGTGCCCCACGTTGGGCGCCAAAAATAGATTATATGATTTCGGCCTCTAAATTGCAGGTACAAAACTGTATACCTCGTATTCTATCATGCGTTATCGATTGAATTATATAATATTCCCTAATTAAAAAAAAAACTCATCTTTAGAAGCAAATTTATTATTAAAAAATGATAATTTTTCTCAGGTTCATCAAAATAAATTTCAAGATTCTAAATATAAATATTTCACATAGAAAACGGTTTCTCTGCGGTGTGAGTTTTTGCATGCTTATCTAAAATTGATTTTCAAGCACATTTATAATCACAAATTCACAGGAAAACGTCTCCTCACAGGTGTGAGTTTTTAAACTGGATTCGTGTGCACATTTATATTCTCAAATTATACCGGAAAAGGACTTCTCCCGGGTGTGCACTTCTAAATGTTTTCTTAACGAGGACTTTTGTGAAGATTTATAGTTACATATTTCACAAGAAAACGGTTTATCCCCGGTGTGAATCCTTAAATGCCTTTTTAAATTTGATTTTTGTGCAAATTTGTAATCACAAATTGCACAAGTAAACGGCTTCTCGCCGGTGTGAATTTTAGAATGATTTTCCAAAGTCGATTTTAGTTCACATTTATAACCACAAAGTTTACAGGAAAGGGGGAACCTCACCGGTGTGAACTTTTAAATGAATTTTTAAACTTGATTTGTGTGTACATTTATAATTACAAATTGTACAAGAAAAGGACTTCTCCCGAGTGTGTGCTTCTAAATGATTTTTTAAACAGGATTTTTCTGCAGTTTTATAGTCACAAATCTCACAAGCAAACGGTTTTTCCCCGGTGTGACTTCTAATGTGAATTTTTAAATTGGTTCTACTAGCAGTTTTATAATCACAAATTTTACATGCAAAGGGTTTCTCTCCGGTGTGAGTTCTGAAATGAGTTTTTAAACTCGACTTGATTGCACACCTATATTTGCAAAGCTCACAAGCAAACGGTTTCTCTCCGGTGTGGGTTCTTAAGTGATGATTCAAACTGTTTTTTTGTGCGCACTTATATTCACAAATATTGCAAGAAAACAGGTTTTCTCGGGTGTG
Source organism: Lycocerus yunnanus (assembly GCA_036346125.1). NCBI lineage: Eukaryota > Metazoa > Arthropoda > Insecta > Coleoptera > Cantharidae > Lycocerus > Lycocerus yunnanus. The sequence continues at coordinate 14,852 of JARFIX010000346.1, read as the reverse complement.
AGTTTTTTAGATGTACTTTTAAATCAGATTTCCGCGCACATTTATAATCGCAAATTTGACAGGAAAACGGTTTCTGGCCGGTGTGAATTATTAAATGACTATTTAAATTTCGTTTTTTGCACAAATTTACTGTTACAAATTTCACAAACGAATGATTTTTCACCGGTGTGAATCTTGGAATGCATTTTAACAGATGATTTTCGTGCACTTTTGAAATCACAAAATTCGCATGAAAATGGTTTTTCGCCTGTGTGAATTTGCAAATGACTTTTTAAACTTGACTTATGTGAACATTTATAACCACATACATCGCAAGAAAACGGCTTCTCTCCGGTGTGAGTTATTAAATGATATTTCAAATGGGCTCTTTGCGCACATTTATATTCGCAAATATCACAAGAATACGGTTTCTCTCCAGTGTGCATTCTTAAATGAGCTATTAAATTTCCTTTCCGAGCACTTTTATAATCACAAATTTCACAAGCAAAGGGTTTTGCGACAGTGTGAGTTTTTAAATGTCCTTTGAATGCACGTTTACTTGTATTTGTATACCCACAAATTGCACATTCAAATAAATTTGTGTTGTTAGATTTACTTGCAGGTTTATTCGGTGTTACTTGTTCGGTATCGCTATCTTCTTTAATATCGATAGAATGATGCAAATCTTCTAAATTAAACTTTGCATCATCAAGCACTTCTGCTTTAATTGCGTAATTGCTGCTCGACTCATACGAAGACCCTAAAACTCGATCGTTGATGTCCATAATGTGAAACTTTTTGTGAGGTAGTATTTAAACTATATCTGTAACAAATTGCATTAGAAGGAGGTAATAGCGTATCATTCCAAAATAAAAAATTAATATTTACTTGTAGCACATCTCAACGTGTAAACCTTTGTGAAGTTTGCTTTCACTGTTACTATTTTCTTGTGATTACAAGATTATTACAAAATAAATCGCAATATATTTTGTTATAATAAAAAGAATATCGATGGTTGAAAGGCAAAAGAGCATAAGCGACAAATTTACTTAAGAGCCACTAACTTTGTATATAATAAAATTTATTGTGCTGTCTACGAGTAATTAATTATAAACTTAAAAACAAAATAATTAAATACCTTCACAAATTTGAAACTTTGTAAAGTTTACAATTTGTCACTTCAACCATCGATATTTTATTTGCCTCCTACAGGTTGGGGTACTTTCTTAATAATTTGTTCCGAGTTCATCTGTATGACGTCACAGTTCAACTTTGAGCAGCCGTTGCAAATAAACGCATTCGGAGCACGTTTATCGTAGTGTTAACCCAAAATTTTTATAACAAAAGGTCAGTTTGGAGTATCAAGTTTTAATTAGTGTTAATAAAAATGAAAAACGTGGCAAATAATGCCTTGTTCAAAGGTAGTGACTGCGAGTTTACATCGTTAGGTGAAAACATTGTTGTAAATCACTTACAAGTTCGTGGACAAAGATAAAGAGGTAATCCTACTTTGTTAATTTTGAGTATGTTATACATAGTAACATTTCGGAAAGTTTTTTATAATGAAGTCCATGCAGCAACCGCATGTAACTTCAGTACCATGCAAGGTCAAAATAGTGCTTCGCAGTCTGACGAACAAACAATATGGTTTATAAACTTATATAAAGAAAATAAACCCTTAATTGGGGAAAGGAGCGTAAAGACAATGAAAAAAATGTGGGAGAAAATAAGGGAAGCAATGCTACATTATAATTACAATTACTCTATCCAACAACTCCAAAATAAATGGAAAAGTTTGGAGAGAAGCTACAAAATTGTAGTTGAAAATAAAAATAAAACCGGCCGAGGAAGAAAAAGTTGCCCATATGGTTGTTGTAATACATAATTTTAAATTGTTAATGTACTTATGTTTTTATAAGTATGTAATGAACTTCATTATTTGACAGTTCCAGATCGATAGCAGTAGACTAATTTGCAGACATCATATTCGTTCTCATCTTCACTAGAGCTACTACATAATATAGTGAGTAAAAAAATCGTCGTCAATAATTATACCAATAATTATTATTGTTATTGTCAAATAATAACACCAATAATTCATTCAAAAGTATATCTTTTGCTGAACTTGGGTTATGTTTACTTTTGAGAAAAACAAAATTGGCAACTATTTTAGGTTATTTTTCACGGTCGCAAAACTCCCCATCACAAATGTTATATTTACACTTAACTTGCACCGCCTGGCTCCTCCTTTGCAGGTAGTGTAGAAAGTTCATGTTCCGAACAGTGCACAGTTTGCTCAGCTCATGCAAACGAACGCTTTTTTTATTGCACCAACTTGCATCGAGCAAATTAGTGCAAGCAAACAAACAAACCTATTGTAACCAAGTGTAGAGCTTTGTTAACAAGTAAAATTGTTACCTGCACATTGAGAAACATACTACGAGTATACATTATGTATCGTACTTTTTACATACCTTAAAAACGTAGGTCAGTTCGCTAGCTAGGAATTGTCGATTTTGTCTTGATTATATGCAGTTTGATTGAAATTAATTTTTTATGGCAAAGTGAGGTTATTTATCTACGATGATACATGTGCTACTTTTGAACGATGAACTTCTTCTCTTTATGGAATGCCTCACATCTCCTTCGTCAGATATGTAATGGTAGCTTGCGATGGGGTTTTAGATGCGTGGCTAACTTAAAGCAGCTAAAGCTGAAAGATTAAAATAAACGTGGGTGAAGCAAACACAACCACAACACTTCAAGAGTCACTTGAAAATGGCAAGTCATTTAATTTGTATTTTATATAAAAGCATGGCGCGCCATCTAGGGTATCTGATTGTTACTCGCATTTTACCACATAATTTTTATTTTCATGTATTAAAACTTTTAAGCTCAAAATTTAATTTTGATTTTTCAGATGTGCAACAGGCGCTTGTGATGAGACAGAAATGGAAAAACCTCAGGAGAAAAATGAAAGGTAATTTATGTACATCTAAGGCAGCGGTTCTCAAAATGGCCGAATAGCATACATTTTTAGTGTTGATTAATTTAAAACATTATTGGGTGATTAATAAATTGTTTATTTGATGGTTAATTGTCAAATCAAGCCTAGGGTCCGAATCAATCAAAAAGCAAATTCCCCACCGTATTTCTGTTTTTTTATGTAGGCTTTTGATTTGAGTTAATTGAGTGCAGGAGAGGATTCTGTTAATGTATAATATTGTTTTCCTTTAGTAAAAAGGGGCCACTAAGGTATTTATAGAAATAAATTAAATATACTATTTCACTTCAGTAGACAGCTCCTACTGCAGTGCTGAAGAGTCTTCTGCGCTTTACCTTCGTGTGCTAGAGATAGCGGTTAGGGTTGCTTTCAGGTTGTGCAGCTGAGTGCTTTGAAAAAATAATCACATATCTATTGTGGGTTCTATGTGCATCCTAATTTCTCTGCGGGGGTATCTCTTCTGAAACATACAGATATTTACAAACAGCAAAATGGCCCTTAGAAGCAATAAGATTACCATTGGTTAGTAACAGTTAAGATTCCCGGATCGCGATTTTTATCATTTTGAAGTGGTTTAAATTAAATTCTGCATTGTGCATAATTTATGCAACACTTTGTATATAACAAAATGTAATAGATACGAAAATGTAACAACTTTGATTTTACACTTTGAATTCTTAAACAAACTTAACCACCAACCGTTATTTTCGAACTGACAATCTCTTAAGTAAAGTTATCTAGGTTAAAATGTAGTAATTCCCGTTACGTATTCCAGCGACATCTACGTTCAGCTATAACAATTATACCCTTGGTGTGGAAACTCGGATTCGCATTAACACCGACAATAAAATACGCAAAATTAATTTCCTGTAAGAAACTTTGGCAACTTTAAAATCGATTATTTCAGTAATTCCATAGCACACACGACTTATTTTGACGTTATCTCATTGATTATAAAAACAAATTTAAAAATCTCCGAAACCTAGATCCCAGTTGGCGCACTGGAACATACTACGACAGTGGTGACAAAGACGTCGACCGCAAGGCCTCTAGATGTCACCACTAAAGAGTAGTGAGGTAGGCGCATAAAATATTCAAAGTAGAGGAACTATACGGAAGCTGGTCCACTTTTAAACAAAGCTTCTCCGACTACGAATATAATTGACAGATCAGTAAAGGGGGGAGACAATACTTTCCCAAGCTCAACCGTCTAATTACATACGTACTATCCAAAAAGTGAACAGCAAACTAGATCCTGCTGATAAAATGAAATTCAACGGATCTGTTCTGGAAGTAAATAAAATGCTGTTGAAAATAAAAAATAAAGGAATCCAAAACTAAGAACTTTTTTTTTGTGCGTTGGAAAACAAAACACTAAAACCCTTCTTTTACTGTGACTTATGAGGCCCCGTTTTCATTTTTCGCTGCCCCTTCGGGTTTAACGGAGACCTCGGTATTTTTATTTCTCTTGCTATTCCTTTCTTTCGTCAAATTCTTTAGTCTTCATCACAAGGCAGAAGTAATGTGTTTTACATTCCCCAACTATGCACACGTTGGGCGCCAAAAATAGATTATATGATTTCGGCCTCTAAATTGCAGGTACAAAACTGTATACCGCGTATTCTATCATGCGTTATCGATTGAATTATATAATATTCCCTAATAAAAAAAAAACTCATCTTTAGAAGCAAATTTATTTTTAAAAAATGATAATTTCTCTCAGGTTCATCAAAATAAATTCTAAGATTCTAAATATAAATATTTTACATAAAAAACAGTTTCTCCCCGGTGTGAGTTTCTGCATGCTTATCTAAAATTGATTTTCGAGCACATTTATAATTACAAAATTCGCAGGAAAACGTCTCCTCACAAGTGTGAGTTTTTAAACTGTATTCGTGTGCACATTTATATTCTCAAATTATACCGGAAAAGGATTTCTCCCGGTGTGCACTTCTAAATGTTTTCTTAACGAGGACTTTTGTGAAGATTTATAGTTACATATTTCACAAGAAAACGGTTTATCCCGGTGTGAATAATTAAATGCCTTTTAAATTTGTTTTTTGTGAAAATTTGTAATCACAAATTGCACAATTAAACGGCTTCTCGCCGGTGTGAATTTTTAAATGATTTTTCAAAGTCGATTTTAGTTCACATTTATAACCACAAAGTTTACAGGAAAGGGGAACCTCACCGGTGTGAACTTTTAAATGAATTTTTAAACTTGATTTGTGTGTACATTTATAATCACAAATTGTACAAGAAAAGGACTTCTCCCGAGTGTGAGCTTCTAAATGATTTTTTAAACAGGATTTTTCTGCAGTTTTATAGTCACAAATCTCACAAGCAAACGGTTTTTCCCCGGTGTGACTTCTAATGTGAATTTTTAAATTGGTTCTACTAGCAGTTTTATAATCACAAGTTTTACATGCAAAGGGTTTCTCTCCGGTGTGAGTTTTGAAATGCATTTTTAAACTTGACTTGATTGCACACCTATATTTGCAAAGCTCACAAGCAAACGGTTTCTCTCCGGTGTGGGTTCTTAAGTGATGATTCAAACTGTTTTTTTGTGCGCACTTATATTCACAAATATTGCAAGAAAACAGGTTTTCTCTGGTGTGAGTTTTTAGATGTATTTTTAAATCAAATTTCCGCGCACATTTATAATCGCAAATTTGACAGGAAAACGGTTTCTGGCCGGTGTGAATTACTAAATGACTATTCAAATTTCGTTTTTGCGCAAATTTACTGTTACAAATTTCACAAACGAATGATTTTTCACCGGTGTGAATCTTGGAATGCATTTTAACAGATGATTTTCGTGCACTTTTGAAATCACAAAATTCGCATGAAAATGGTTTTTCGCCTGTGTGAATTTGCAAATGACTTTTTAAAGTTGATTTGTGTGAACATTTATAGTCGCAAATATCACAAGAAAACGGTTTCTCTCCCGTGTGAATTTTAAAATGAGTTTTTACACTTGAATATTGGTTACTTTTATAGTCACATAATTTGCATGCAAATGATTTCGCTCCGGCGTGAGTTTTTAAATGTAATTTGAATATGTGTTTATGTGTTTCTGTATACGCACAAATTGCACATTCAAATAAATGTGAATTGTTGAAATTTTTTGCTGCAGGTTTCTCCTCCGTTAATTGCATGGCATTGTTCTCTTCTTTAATGTCAATTGAATGATGCAAATCTTCTAAGTTAAATTTCATTTCTTCTAACTTTTCAGTTTTAATTTCGTAATTATCACTTAAATTATATGTAATCTTCATATCCTGGTCATCGTTTTCCATAAAATGTAACTCTTCCGTGGGTAGAACTTGAGCCATATCTGCGATAAGTCAAATTATAAGGAGGTTAGAGTGAATAATGAGACTACGATAATTAATTGTTACATGCGGAAAACTGAAAAGTTTATTTGTTTTTACATTTAACTATACAAATTACTCAAAAGTTTTAGGAAGAAACAAAAGGAGAAGATCTCAAACAAAAATGAGAGACAGCATACAAACAATACTGGGAATAACCCCAAAAGATAAAAAGATTCAAAACTATACATTCAATATTTTAGTGCAATTTTAAAATAAAACTGAAGAAATTCCCTAGAAGTAGTAATGGATGCGCTCGAGAATGCAATGTAAACAAGATGTAAAGAGGATCGGTAATATGGAACACTCACATTGTATTATAGTTATCGGGTGGTTTAAAACTGCAATTTGTTGAAAGACAACGGAATTTAACAACAATTGACCGAATATCGGATAGAAAGATGTGAATAGGTTAATGCAATTGGTTTGGGGGTTCGGTAACAAGTAAAATAGTTATTTCCACAGAGAATATGCTATTAGTATTAATTATCACAGATTTACATAATCAACGTACTTGCCAGTAATATATTGCTTGTTTCTATGTTATCGGTTCACAAACTAACATTACATATATCAGAAGTCAGAACAAATGACATTCACAAAAATAATGACATTTTTAATATAACTGACCGTAGCGCCATCTAATGCTAATAAAAAAAACTATTATATTTGGGTGCGTTCCATTATACAATTAGTGTACAAGTACACTGACAACTGATTTATCATGGGTGTACATGTGTGACATTCAAAGGAAAACTGGCACCACCGCCGTAACAAAAATTTCAAATTTTTTTGGAAGTGGAGAGAGAGGTAGTGCGAAATTTTTTTGCGATTGCGCAATGAGAATTAAATAGAATACAATGAAACACTTTGACAGCAAGAGACAAAACAACTGCGACATCTGTTAGTTTGTCTGCTTACCGCGATGTTGCCAGATTTAAAATTTATATGTATTTACTTAGAAAAATGTTTAAAATTTCCTTAGATTTCCCTAATATGTAAACGCATGCATAGAATAACTTTAGCCTGCAAACTTTTAACCTTTGCATGAGTTCAATTTGTTCAATTGTTTTCCTCAATCTTCAAAAATTCCTCTACAGCTAAAGAAAATAGTGCCTACCCTTCTGCGTACCATAAATCATGTATAGGAATTTAGGAAAATTCCTCATATTATTTTTCTTTTCCTTGTAAAAAATAATTTATTTAACAATTAAACAACAAAATATTTATTTTGTAATGTCAGAATTTATTGAAAAATGCTGTAACTCTTATTCCAGTAATTATGCTTCAAGTCAAAGTTTCGCTCGCCACTCTTCTGCGTTTGTGGTAGAGCAAAGCGCGAAACCGGGATGAATCTCGATCTTTCCCGAAATTTTATACAACAGGCGCGGACTCACTGCAGAAAGTTTGGCGCCCGCGCAGGGACTTGAACCCTGGACCAATTGGATTCTGGACCATTCTGAGCCTGTTTTACTCCCGTCCGACCGTGAAGTCCTGCCACTTTAAAATTGAAATTTAGGAAAGGCCCCCCTTACATAGGGGGGGGAGGAGTGCAAGGTTTTCCCGATCCCGGCAAACTCAAAAAGAAGTTTACTTACTTCAAAGTCGGATAATTTTGACGGAGGTTTTACTCGGGTGTTTCCGGTTTCCAAATGATGAGAAAACAAAAGAACACAGTAGCTTTTGAATTTGACATTGAAAATGGACGTGATTCAAAATAAATTTAATGGAGTGCAGCAAGTGTAACAGGAATCGGACAGGATTGGTGAAACTTCTTGCAACAAAGGTGCAGTCGCGACAAACAATTAATCTCCAACTCAGCCCTGACGTTTCATTGAATTTTTTGTTTTCAGTTTAAACGAATAAGAGAAAATTTATGAGCTTTCCAAAAGTTAATCCAGGCCCGGGCTTCTTTTTCCACAGCCCCGGATCAGGGAGTACCTATCTAAGAAGGTAAAATTAGAAGTCATAAATGTTGCCACTTGGTGAAAACCCGGAGACTTTTCAATGCAGGGCCGGAGCCAACTTTTATGCCGCTATAAGAAAGATTGAGGATGCAAGAAATATCCTAGATATTTTGTTTCAAAAACAGTTGGTTTAGTGCTCACCTCCGCTATATGAGAGTTCTTAAGTACTGATTATCTCACTGTATTACCAGGGGGCGCCACAGTTCTGCAAAATAAGGTTCATGATACTTTTTTTTTGGAAAAGATGATTTGTATTGGGATGTGTTACTTAACCCCAGACTGTGTACACAAACTAAATAATATATAATAAATATAATGTAATAAATAAAAAACAAAGTAAATATTAAAATAATTCATCTGCTTTGTTTAATAAATTCAGCCGTTTTGTTCATAATTCAATTGTTTTCGATTTAACGATTCAATTATCCTTGATTCCACAATTCCGATTATTGTACTTCGACTTGTTTAAGACACTTTCTATGGCCTATTCCGATTAAATCTGATCAGGAAGGAACTAAAGCGCTTGGAGTGCTGCACCTTCAACATTCGATTTAAATTATTAAAACAAAAGAAGTAATTTAAATCTAATCAGCTGTTAGTTAAAATTCACTGATGACCGTAAAAAGATTTTCAGATGTTTAATTTTAATTTTTGCACTCGAAAATGTTCCAAAATTATTTTAAAATTTTTGTTTTAATTAATTTTTCTAATTTCTCCAAATTCAAATTTATATTAATCTTTTTCCATTGTTGGATGTTCAACACCATAATATTAAACTTACAATAATAAAATAGGTGGCAGTTAAGATTCCCGAACTTCAAGTTTTAAAGTTAATTATGAAAGATAAGTGTCTAGTTAACACATAAAAAAAATAAAATTTGCATTCGGTCCACAAATTTGAGAAAAAATCGGTTTTAAAAATTAATTTTAAATGCAATTTTCTCATTTGCCCCCCCCCCCTATCTGAAAATAAATATATGCCTCACTTTCAGTACGTGCACTTGACAGTTCAAACCTCCAATCTGCTCAAGAGTGAACATTTTCTTTCATATTCATCGGTATAAATTCTTAAATGAGATTTTCACAAATATCGGCACATAAATGGCTTCTGGCCTGTATGGATTACTAAAATGATAATTTAAATCGCTTTGTCGTGAAGAATTATATTCAAATATTTCACACGTAAACGGTTTTTCGGCAATATAAACTCTTAAATAATGCCGACGTAAACTTTGTTTATGTGCAAATTTCCAGTCGCAAGCCCTACATATGAACGATTTCTTGGCTGTACGAGTTATCAAATGACTTTTCAAAACTCACTGTCGGGAACAATAAACGGTTTCCTCCTTGTTCCTGGTTGATTTCTTCGAATCGCATGATGGAAATCTTTCAACTTGAATTTAATTTTTCCTTCCTCTGTCTTAACTCGGGAGGGCTTTTCGAATTGCATAAAATTTCCTGTCAGAAATGTATCATTGGTTGGCGTTTCATAATATATGAGCAGAGATTACCAAAATCATAGCAAACTCATGCAACTTCATATTGGTGAGTTTTACTGTAAGGTGTGCAAACATGTCCACAGTTTGTGAACCACTACCGAGCTATTTTTCTTGTCTGCCTGCGATGTTTTAAACTTTTAGATATGAACTAAAATAAATATTTATCATTTTGAGGTAATTTTCTATTATAGAAATACTCAAAAATAATCCTTTGTCGTATTTTTTTTCAGATCAAATTACTTCTGATTTTTGCACTTCGAAATCATAATAAACAAATTTTTTAGGTTATGATAAGGTAACAAACTATATACAGTCACTATAGTAATAATTCTCCAATGTACAGTTAAATTCATGTTTCTAAAGAAGTACACCAAAGCCAAACTTCAAACATCAAAAGCCCAAAAGTATCCTTCCGAAAAAGGTAAAAATTATCAACTGTAGGGGTAAAGGGTGTGATGGTTTTCGGAAGGCATTCATATATCAGCCCATTTGTTTTCACCAGGAAAATAAAACAAAATATTCAATACTTTATAGATCTACCTAAACCCGCCAAAGGGGGGGGGGGTGCTGAAATTTACCGAGATATGTTTTTTAAGAGTGAGATTTTTTCTAAAAAGGAAGAATATTGCCAACAGGTAACGCGACAATAAAAAAATTATTTAGATGAAAATCTGTTTGCTAAGTTAGAATTCATGGAATCCATATTCAGAGTTTCTTCGTGACCATGGCAAACTTTTGAGGTGATAATAAGAAACACATTTTTAAGAGATATTTTTAAATAAAATTGTTGGCCTAGTCCAAACCCTTGGTGGTACTCTCTCTTTAAAATAATTTTTTAAATTTCTGCCTTCCAACGGCCATATCACCGCAACTATTGATTTTAAAAGAAGAAATGTTAAAATATTACAAGTTTTATTTTTTTCCCTCTTCAAGGTTCCGCTTGATCTAAATTTAACTGATTTTAATTATTAGCTTGTAGTAGGAGCTTACAATACCTTTGGACAATTACTACAAATATTTTCGGGTTTTTCAAAACACTGTGTGGAAAAAAATACAAAATGGCGGCTATAAAATGGCCGTATTTAAGATAGTAATTACTCAAATTTCAATAATTACTTAATGAATGTAAGTAATAAATAAATAAGTCAGGATTTCACATTAACATCACATATTCAGTCAAAGCAAAGTCTTTTAACTTTTTGCTTTATCTTTTTATTTGAGTTTATTTGTTATATTTTTCTCTTAGTTCAAAAAATTTTTTATTTTGTTTTAGAAGACTGGCGTTGGCCCGGCGAACCGGGCTCAAGTGGCCATTTTGAGTTTCACATGCGCACACGCTGCAGAAAATCCACATTTGTCGACCTTTTTATTAGCAGAGTTCGCCAAATCAATAAAGGAAATTTTCAAAATTCTGCGATAAAAATAAAATACCGAATCGCAGTTATTACGTGGCACTTCGGCACATAAAAAAATTTTACTTACTTTATTATAATTATTGCATTTAAAGTAAAATACACTTCTTCACAGTATCAAACGATTCACTGGCTACATCACTGGAGAGAAATTTAGATCCACTAACCTGAATTGCTGCTCAACCCACGAAGTGGACCCTACCTGTAAAAATGAAGAAAATCTTTAATTACTTTTTGTGTTGAATGAGAAAAACTTTTGCCAAATTACCTTAATCACTGTAGTCCTGTCGCCTTATTCCTCTTGATCATGACAGCTTCTTCATAATTCCATTCCAGCAAATGTCAACAATGCACAAATCGAAACACTTTCACACTTTTTTAAAGATTACGAATGAAAATGTTTTATATGATCACTACTTTTTTCACTGGAATATTAAAACAAAAATGATTCGCGATTGTTAATAATGCTTCCATCAAGCTTCTCCACAAAGATTCGTACTCGACACATCACACTCCCGCTCGCGAGATACGAATTTCGCGTAAGCTGATTCACTGCTGAGAACTTTTAGAAAATTCTGTAGTAAAATACAAAAATTGAAAATAATTTTAAATTATTTTATATCAAGGACGAAAACTTTTACATATTCCAAACCGTAACGAAGAAAATTTTAATTACCTTGTCATGGTTCGAAGGTGCATTAAAGAAAATGCTTTTCACAATTTCACAACAATTCACTGCGCACATCACCTGTGGAGAAAGTTACATTCACTAACCTGATTCAGCTGCTAAACCCACTGAAAATGGACTACACTCAACAATTAAAGATAATTTTTTAATTAATTTTATATGGGACATAGCTTTTCATTCAAATAAAAAATTACTTTATCACTGTTGTCCTTTAAGCTTTATTCCTTTCACACAATTGACTGGCTACATCCACTGGACGATTTACATTGTCACTAACCCTGACATGCTGCTTTAACGAAGTTGGAATAACAATAAAGAATTCTTTGAATTAATTTTCATTGTGGAAAGCATTTTACAGTAAATACCTTAAAACTAAATTGTATTCTTGATTTCTGAATGAAGGCATTCATAAGCCTTTCCTCACAATGTTAACTACTGACACATCACCCGCACAGTTCTGCATAACCGAATATTTCTGCAACCTGGAAGCACTACTTGAACATATTAAAAAAATTGATTTGATTTTATTGATTATCGATCTCACAATGATTCTTGTAACTCGACATACATCCCGTTTCAAATTGTATATTAAATCGCGTGTCGTTTTGAAGTTAATCAAAGTGGAAACATACCCTGAAAAAAGAAAATCTTATTATTATGATTCTGAATAGAAAATTTCAAATTCTTTAACTTTTATCTTACATCACAGCTTTTGAAAGTTTTTCAGAAATGGAACAATGACAAACGAAAATTCAAGTTTTAAGTTAGAATGAAAATTTAGATTTTACTGAATATTAAATCAGATTGTTTTGACAATTTATGCAAGTGGCCAACAATGATATGACACATAGTCCGAGTCATTTCTATATCAGATTCGATTTCTCACTTTTGAAAAATAATTTATTAAAAAATGAATAATAAATTGCAGTTTCAATAATGGACGATAAGGGTCTAATTCATTAGTAATTTTAAATTTAAGATTTCGACCAAAATTGCAATATATAATTTTGAGACTGCCACTGAAAGAAACCAGTTAAATGTTCATCATCTTGATTCTAGACTTTACGATACCCTAATAGTGAGAAAGATAATGAATTATGTAATATTTAAATTGCCATATTCCTGAGTCCTTTTGATTATCGTAATTATTTAGAAGAAAGTTTTAGTTTCATTTAGAATTTCAAATTAGTTGCAACGATTTATTTTCAATTAATAAATTAGAGGGCGCTGTTTGCAACTATTCAAAATTTTAAATGTAACTACTTTCATCGAAAAATTACAAGCGATCTATTTGTAGATAACGAAATTATAAATTCTTTTTTTGGTTTTTTTTGTATCATAAAAATTTAAAATATTACATTTCTACGCACATTTTTGAGATTTTCTGAAAGCAGAAGATACTACAAAATTTTACTCTCAACCGGAAAATTTTGAAAAAATACCAACCCTTAAAAAATCATTAGTCGGTAAATTTTTATAGTACAAAAAAAAACAAAAGAATAAAATTTAAAAGGTACATTTTGCTAGCCTCTCCGAGGGTCAACCCTAGAGGAAATCGTGTACAATTAACTTCACACTTCACGTAATTCATGATAATTCTGCATACTTCTACTTCATATAATTCAGGAATTTATAATTACTCAATTTATAATTAATTGTCAAATTACGAATTAAACACATTTACTTGACCATAGTTAATTTTAATAAACTTGAGATATGCTTAAATATTTAATTCTCTGGGGTGTAGAACACCCTCCAGTGACTCTCAACGGAGATCTTCAGTTTACTTTGATAAAAAGTAAACTACTTGGTCTGGGGTTCTGCATGTTCTGCAATGTTCTTCATTCTAAAATTTGTGCACTGGAGGTGTTCCACACCCCAGACCCCGGATTGAATAGTTTATTTTATCAGAAGTAAACTTAAGATCTCCGTTGCAGAGGCACTGGAGGTGTTCCACACCCCAGACCCCCGGATCGAGTAGTTTATTTTTCATCAGAAGTAAATTGAAGATTTTCCGTTGTAGAGACACTGGAGGATGTTCCACGTGAAGTTTCATGTATTCACATGACATGTCATGTACTTCATGAGATGTGTACAAAAACTTCACCAGTGGTTAACCCTCGCTCCTCCGAAATCAAATTTTTATTGAAATTGGTGTCAAACGTTTGAGCTTCAATGAGCTTCTATTCCTATCGTTTGAGTTTTAAAAGTCGCGAGATATTCAAATCTTTAATTAGACATATATTTTTTTCTCCTATTCCCAATTTTTGTGAAAATTTGATATCAATTGAGGGGCTTAGAAGTAAAAGGGTTTAAGTGGATTTTTTCAAAAAATGATGTAAATGCAGAATATTATACCTAAAGGGTATCCTAACTTGGAGGTAAAATGATTCAAGTAAATTTTACGTCCCCTGGTGCCTTTTACTGTAGTCTTTAAAAACATATCAAAATATTCACTAATAAAGTCTGTAGTAAAACGGTTCAAGTGCACTTGAACCATTTTACTTCTAAGTTAACGGTTGTTTTATTGTATGAATAGGCCAGTCAGTAGAGAATCGAAATAAGGTGCTATGTTGCAAACGGTGGTGTAGAAGATTTTATTTTTAATCTTGTATAAATAGGTACAAGCATGTGAAAACAAAATGCTAACACGGGCGACCTCGGAGAACTTTTGGCAGCCAAAGAACTTAAATTTTAGGACTTTTTAGTTTTTGCATATAACTCCTAAACCGTGGATCCTATCAAAACATTTGTGGTTTAACAAATTAAAGAGCGTTAAATTCTGCGTCGAATAAGTACCACAACTTAATAATTTGGTCAAGTGGTATGGTCGAAAACTACGGTCAAAAACGACGATTTTTCTAATTTTGTCAAAATTGAGATATACGTATATGTGAGTGCGCGTCGGCATCGATCGCGCTGCACTAAA
>JARFIX010000345.1:0-21012 GCA_036346125.1 Lycocerus yunnanus | reverse complement strand
TGTGTACGGGCCTGGGAGATGATGATCTGTTACGGCTACCGTAGGTTTGTTTTCTGTGGATCGAAGGACCAGTTGTGCGATGAAAATACGGTAATCTTTTTGAAACGATTGTATTTACAAAATATTTACATGCACAACAAAACGAACTTGTACAAGAACTCGAAGTAATGTCGAGCTCTTGGAGTTGTATGATACGAAATCTGCTACTCAACTGATTATGGTCCAAGTATTTCACACATAAGTTAAATTTCGCTCCTCCTTGGTTTTCTTTGCAGAAGATTTTTGACCAACCAAGGAGGGCGTGTGAAGCACTTGAACCAATAGAATTAAACATGTTTCTTTCCTTAGAAACTGACCGCAAAATTCAATTTCTAAGGAAAGAACCATAAAGGATTAAGCCATCAAAATAAGGTCCCACGCTAGACTTAAGCGGCATATTTAAGCTGTGGGCCAGTGGCGACTAAAATTACTATACATGTGTTTGTTTCACTCAGACAAAGCTTAAACTAAAATTACGTCTAGTCAGCTGCACAAAGAATCAACTTTATTGCCCGGATTAACCCCTTTTTCCAGGGTAGCAAAGGATCCGCGCTAAATGGGTTCCTTTCGGCATTTTACTTTAATTAAGATATTTAAATAAGTCGAATAGGTGGATTGAACGTACGTGAGGCAACAAAGAAGATATTTTGTGCAGCCGTTTTGAAAATTTTACCTTTAGTTGCTTTTGCAACATTCTCCCCCCGCGAGTTGATAAACTTAATTAAGAAGAATCGAACGGAAGTGGACATAGTTTAACGATTGCTCGTGTAGTAATTCCTTCCGCGGTTTTTAACTCGGCGGCGCGTACTCTACCATCATGACTGGGTATAATTTTTATTATGCGAGCCAGAGGCCATTTAAGGGGAGGTTGATTATCGTCCTTGATTAGAACTATCATATTAGGTTCTAAGTTTTTGCAAGGTTTGAGCCATTTTGGCCGGCTTTGTAAATTGTTTAAGTATTCAATTGACCAACGTTTCCAAAATTGTTGACGAATTTGATAGCAAGTCTGGTAGAAGGACAGTCGATTGCTAGGAACTTCTGTGTAATCGCGTTCAGGAGGTGAAGTTAGTGATCGACCTATCAGAAAATGCCCAGGTGTCAAACATGCTAGATCCGATGGATCACTGGAAAGGGGACATAAAGGTCGCGAATTTAAAATCGATTCAATTTGAGCTAAGAGAGTTGACATTTCTTCGAAACTCAAGACTTGAACTCCTAGTGCTCGTCGAATATGATACTTTGTCGACTTTATTCCTGCTTCCCAAAGGCCACCCCAGTGTGGACTGTGAGGAGGGATAAATTTCCATCGAATTTCATTTGTTGACAATGAATTTTTTATTGTAGGTAAGGTGTCGTTATTGGCAAAAACTTGTAAAGTTCTCTCAGTCGATTATTGGCACCTTAAAGTTTGTGCCGTTATCGTTGAATATAATTCCCGGACACCCCTACGTGCTATAAATCTGTTTAAGGTTAGTATAAACGCGTCAGTCGTTAGTTTTGATACTAGTTCTAAGTGTATCGCTTTAGTAGCCATGCAAACGAATAGAGCGATATAAGTTTTTGATATCACTGAACGGCGTAGTCTTGATTCGCGAACCATTACTGGTCCCCCAAAGTCAATTCCTACATTATAAAAGGGATGAGTTATGTTTACCCGCTCTGGAGGTAAACTGCTCATTATTTGTTGAGCGGATTGAGCATTGAATCTGTGGCAACGAATGTAATTTTTAATGATCAACTTTACTTCGCGTAAACTGTTAATGGGCCAGTACCGTAACTTAATATTTGACAGTGTTAATTGAGCTCCAGCGTGGAGTAGCCGGTGATGTTCGTGCAATATTATTACGGGACTAATTAATCCTAGCGGGTCAAACATTTGTGCAATGAACGAATGAATATTTCTCTTTGTTGGCAACAAAGTGTCATCGTATGGAGGCACCTTTGTTTTAAAGTTATCGGAACTTGGATTCCAAGATACCCCTAAAATTTTATTAGTTGCTTCGTCCAAATTTAGGTTTACATCAAATGATTCGCGTTTGCTCATAGGAATATTAATCAATACCTCTGGATTATTTGAACACCATTTATGTAGATCGAACCCTGCTGAACTTAACATTTTTATTAGTTCATCGCGAAGCCTTAGCGTTAGTTGCAAGGTATTGGCTCCAGATAATATGTTGTCGACATAACAATTATTTAAAATGGCTTTAGATGCGAGTGGGAAATTAAAGCTTTCCATTTCAGCCAAATGATTCAGACATCGGGTAGCTAAAAAGGAGCGCTCTTAGTACCATACGTGAGGGTTTGTAACTCGATAGATCTCAATGGTGGCAGCATTTTATTGGACGATAATTCCTCTAGCTGCCAGAATTTTGGGTTCATGTCATCAACACTAAGAACTAATGCGATCGCAGTGTTTGTACAAGTTTCTATTGGGGCGTGACCGGCTACAAGCCAACCTAAGTGACTATTTTGTAAAGTAGGTAATGATTTACCTAACTTCACCAACCCTGTTGTTAAAATTTCGTAGTACAGGTCTACGCCCAATAATAAGTCAACTGTACCTGGTTGATTAAATTCTGGATCAGCCAAGGTGTATGACGGATGTATGTTCAGAAGTTGTCTATTGACATATGTGCTTGGTAACGGACATGTGATCTTATCTAAAACAACGCACGAGGTGGTAAATTGAGATTTGTTCAATCTTGATTTTATTTTGAAATCAACTAAATTGTTTGAACAAGTTGCATGTCCAGCCACCCCTGTGATTTTTTGCAGCATTTTATATGGGTTTAGCTGAAGCTTATCAACCAGATCGCTCGTAATTATGCTGATCTGGGACCCCGAATCCAGAAGTGCGCGTGCAAATATTTGTTCGCCTTTGGCAGAATATAATACGACCTGAGCGGTCGCCAGTAAGATTTGCGTTTTTTTGATTACGCAGTGAGGTTGAATTGTTTTCCGTGAATATTGTGCTTGCAACCACCGACGGGTTATCAGTATTGCTCTCATGTCTATTTGAGGGCGAAGGAGGAGTTTCAGTACGTTCGATGGTTGGCACAGGTGATAGTATTCGCGAGGTTTTAATTGTGTCGTCGTGAATCGACGAATGATGTTTTCCTTGGCATTTTCTACATCGAAATCTAGAAGCGCATTGACGTGTGGAATGTCGCTTACTAAGGCAATTGCTACATAATTTTTTATTCTGGATAAATTTTAATTTATCCGAAAGGGAAAACTCGGAAAACTTAGGACATTGCCGAACTACGTGGTTGTCCGAACAAAGTTCACACTGTATATTGAATTCAGTCCTAACAAAGTGATTAGCGCGATAGTCTGAGTTTCTCGGATTAATTGGAGTGAAGGGTTTCTTTGTAATATTTTCGAAAGACTTGCATCGCTCTTCCACAAAGTCGATGAAGTCTTGTAGCGGGTAATTCTGATTTGTTAACTTGCAAATGATAGGCTTCCAATGTACTGGGATCTAATTTATTAGATAAAAGATACAACCAAATTAGCTCTAATTGTTGTTGAGGACTTAATTTGTTTGAATCAAGTGTTGTTAGACACTGATTCGTTTTAGTTAAAAATTTACGCAACTGCTGGGCATTGCCTTTGGTAACCATTGGAATTTCCAACAATGTTTTAACCACAGCATTGATCAAAAGGATTTTATTGTCGTATCTTTTAATTAATAAATTGATCGCACCTTGATAATTTTCGTTTGAAAGAGGCAACTTATCAATGATCTCTAAAGGCTCACCTCTTAACACCGATTTTAAGTGAAGGAATTTTTGGATGTTTGATAATTTTGAGTTTTCGTGAATTACCGCATCGAACAAGTCTTTAAACGAAGTCCACTCCGTTTGATCACCCGTGAATGTTTTAATATTTACATGCGGTAACTTAATACTAGAACTTAAATTGTCTATATTTGCAGAAAATAATTCCCTATTGCTACTTTGAGATGACTCAATTGTTGCTGATGGTCTAGTTTAGATTGAATCAAGCTTTCTAATCGTCCTGATATTGAGAAAAATTGATCCTCAATTTGAGGGCGATCGTCAGCGTGTTCAGATTCATCTTGAGCTTCTAATTCATTTTGAGCATTTGAATAGTCGTCAAATGCTGCTTTGAGGTATGTTTCCCTGCTTGAAAGTTCATATACGTTAAATTCGTTTGATTGCTCAAACCGATTTACAGCCGTTTCAATTCTGGTGATTTTAGCTTTTGCTATCGACCTGGCTTTAATTAAATTATCCATGATTCGTGTTGTAACTTTCAAGAAGGGGTTTATACTACTGATTACAAAGATACCTAATCTAATTAACCTAATCTAATTTTCTAACCTTATATTACGATGATGTAGATTTTCTTTGAGTCACTGACACAATTTTCACTCACTATTTCACTTGATGGTTGGTGATGCTGGGCGAAGAGACGTCGTTGCTTTCCGCTGACACTAATCCCATCAAATGTTGAGTTGGAAATGGATGCAAATTCTATATTTTGCGATATGATTGAACTCTTAGTTCGATAGGAAAGAATGCGCTATCGAATTAATTTATCGGCAGGATTCTCTCAATGATGAATTATTAATATTTGGAGTTAGGACAATAGGCTAATTTCTTTTTGACTTGAATTTACTAATAGTTCTTGAAAGAAATTCCCAATAAGTCTACTAACCTCGTAAAGTTGAGTTGAGTTCCAAATATTGATTGATGTTTGATTGAATGTAGTTCTTTGAATGCTGATTGACTTCTAATCCAGATCGAATGAACCAATGTTGATTAACTTCTAATCCGGTTCAAATTGACCAATGTTGATTAACTTCTAATCCGGTTCAAATGGACCAATGTTGAATTAAGTTCTAATCCGGCTCGAAGGACCAATGTACGGGCCTGGGAGATGATGATCTGTTACGGCTACCGTAGGTTTATTTTGCTGTGGATCGAAGGACCAGTTGTGCGATGAAAATACGGTAATCTTTTTGAAACGATTGTATTTACAAAATATTTACATGCACAACAAAACGAACTTGTACAAGAACTCGAAGTAATGTCGAGCTCTTGGAGTTGTATGATACGAAATCTGCTACTGAACTGATTATGGTCCAAGTATTTCACACATAAGTTAAATTTCGCTCCTCCTTGGTTTTCTTTGCAGAAGATTTTGACCAACCAAGGAGGGCGTGTAAGCACTTGAACCAATAGAATTAAACATGTTTCTTTCCTTAGAAACTGACCGCAAAATTCAATTTCTAAGGAAAGAACCATAAAGGATTAAGCCATCAAAATAAGGTCCCACGCTAGGCGGCATATTTAAGCTGTGGGCCAGTGGCGACTAAAATTACTATACAGGTATTTGTTTCACTCAGACAAAGCTTAAACTAAAATTACGTCTAGTCAGCTGCACAAAGAATCAACTTTATTGCCCGGATTAACCCCTTTTTCCAGGGTAGCAAAGGATCCGCGCTAAATGGGTTCCTTTCGGCATTTTACTTTAATTAAGATATTTAAATAAGTCGAATAGGTGGATTAAAAGTACGTAAAGCAACAAAGAAGATATTTTGTGCAGCCGTTTTGAAAATTTTACCTTTAGTTGCTTTTGCAACAAAGTGAGTGAATTTGTTGACCGATCACAAATTTAATTCTTTTTATTAGATAATTACACCATTATCTATCATAATTTGTGGTAAAACCGAGATTCTGGTATATTTACAGTCGCAAACACCGTTTTCAATTTTGGGAGCGGGGTTACACTTCAAAAAGAGCCAATGAGTACATTGTATTCTAAATAAACTTTAAAGCTGTATTTTTCAAAATTGTGTGAATATTCCGCAAATTTTATTTTTTTTATATGCTATTGGGACCCTCATCTTTCATAATCCACTTCAAAAATGGTAAATTTTGACCGTTTGCGTTCCAGTAGGCGATTTTCAATGTTTTGGACGCAGTTTTAGACTTCTGTCCATCTACTTTGCCAGAGCGGGTGTGGGAGGAGCAGTCCCGGCCTTTTGGCCTTCTTCTTTTATTTTTCCCGCTTGTTGCTTTTGCCTCCTTTCGCAGGCAGAGCATTTGGCATTCCGAGTAATGCCATTGCTTTCTGCATAAGAGAGTGGCATAAGCAACCGTTCCTCCTCCTTGTGGGGAGGGGACCGTGGCGTTTGCGACCATGCGCGGTGCGGAGGACGCAGGACCGGGGGCCGCCAGCTCTTGCCATTGGATGACACGGGCATCCACTAAAATTGGCAGGTGGGGCCTCCACAGTTTGCGCATTTGCGGCTACCGCTCTCGGCTTTGTGCAGTCCGAGCTACGGTGTTCCGCTCCACACCTTACGCACCTTAGATGAGGCACACCTGCTTTGCGTGTGCCCGAACCGTTGGCACCGATAGCATTGCAGGGCGTGGTCTTCCTCTTGGAGGTTCGACATGGGTATCGAGACCCATGACGTTCCTCTCTGCATAAATTTCTTTCGCCCGATTGGTTTTGGTCATTGCCACCATGAATAGTGGCAATGGCGTACGCCTTGGGCCTGAGTGCATTTGACTCACTTGTGTACAGGGAATCCTTTTGGAGAGATCCTCCTGCACGTCCTTTGTTTTAAACTCCTTGGGAGACCTGGGAGCACGACTTTCAACGGTTTTTCTTTGTCTACCTTGTAGACAAAGTGGTTATACTTGCGAGCCTTGAGGAGGCTGGCAAGTTCGCGATACGCGTCTCTGACGCCGCCGTGATCGCGAGGCCTTCCCGCGTGTCTTTAACTTCGTGGTGTGAATCCTCTTACCCGGCGAGTACCGTGGACAAATGTGGCCATTTGGCCTTGTCCACCAATACAATCGCCGGAATAGAGGGCACCGACGATTTCTTAGTACCTGGGGCGGAGGGGTACCTTGCTGTCCCCCTGAGGGGGGGCTGCTAGTGGTGCCTCCTGCGCTGCCTTCTTTCGAGGTCGAAGGGGTCACAGTGACCCCGTCTCCGGCTGCAAATTGGGCAGCTCCGGCCCTGGGCCCTCCTTAGAGGTGTTTGCCTCCGTCCTTTTGCCTCCAACTTTTTCTTTTGGCGGCTTTTGAGGAGGAGGGCAGTTTCTTCTTCGGCGTCCGAAGTTCGGGTGCGTTTAGCCTCGCTTGACGGAATGATTTCCGCCTGCGCTTGCAGTGGCACCCGAGTGCAAATCGGACAAACCAGAAGGCGTCTTCGGAGGGGTGGCCGACGCTGAATTTTCAGCGCCTGCTTCGCCCTGTTCCGCGACCGGCAGCGTTTCGGTCGAGGGGTTTCCTCCATGGGATGTTCAACATCCATTTCGGTTACCCCTTTTCTTCCTCGCTCCGGTCCTGTATAGATCCCTAACGGTTTCGGCGAAGCGGCAACCCCATTGGTCGATACAGGATCGACCGGTTGGGGTCCCGTTACTTCGGCTTCTACCGTTAGGTTAATAAATTGGTTCCAGGTCACCGTAAATAATTTTACGGTGTCCTGTTCTTTTCACAGTATGACCTACCTTCGGTTCCTCGCTGCACCGTGGAACCGTGATGTCTACACCTTTTTCCCGCAGATCGTACAGGTGCCAGTAAAATATCGACGCTTTCGGCACTATCAACCGGAAC
This sequence comes from Lycocerus yunnanus, assembly GCA_036346125.1. Taxonomy (NCBI): domain Eukaryota; kingdom Metazoa; phylum Arthropoda; class Insecta; order Coleoptera; family Cantharidae; genus Lycocerus; species Lycocerus yunnanus. Next base: position 13,363 of record JARFIX010000345.1, on the reverse strand, counting down.
CTGTGCATTCGGCCTTCTTCCTTCCATCCCCGAACGCTCTCGTGGTCGGACACCGTGGCAAGTCCTGGGAAATTATGGAGGTATTTTCCGAGATCCGATGGCCGTACCTCGTTGATCGGTGGATCATAGCAGTTGCCGTCCCCGAAATCTCTGTCCACGACCTCGTGTGAAAGGAGCTGCTTTCCGCCTAATTTCGACTTGCTTTTCGATTTCGGCATAATCGCGTCAATCCTCGACACACAACACAAAAATCACAACACTCAAATTCACAATTTACAAAAACACGTCTTCACTGCACGACTGCTCGACTGCACGGACGGTCATCAAAATGCATAAAATTATTGCGTAATGTTACGCAATAATACACTTACATGTATTTCTTATGGAAAAATTGCAATTTTCTAAATTAAATTGTGGCCTTATTACAACTCCGACAAGATTGATCCTCACTTTAAAAGCTTGTATTTTTGTGTTCTTTCGTTTGGTATAGCCATTTCTATAGGGAAAAGTGTATTTTCGAGTTCGGGATTCTTAACTCTAGCCGATATTCCAATTGTTGTAAAGGAAAAATATGACTATTTCAAACTTTACTCTTTACCAATCCTTATTGCCGAAAACAATTTTAAAATTATTCTACCCAGTTTAAAATTCCTTATTTTCGATATTAATATTCGAACTTCGAAGATAGTTGTAAAGAAATAAAATCCAACGAATATATAGTATGTGAAGAAAATACATATGAAATCCAAAAGGATGAAGACAGCCCATGTGAAGTATGACTCCTAAAGTTTTTGGAAAGTACAACAGCTATTGGTTCATCAAAAATGTTAAGAAGAAAACCAAAATGTCCCCTTAAAAGGAACATACATACCTAATACAAATTCCAAGATTCTGTGAATTACAAATCAATGACATTAAATTACGAAGTTTCAAAAACCAAAACAAACTTTTAAATGCTTTCAGAATTCTAAACTTAAAAATCTCAACGGTAAAATACACAAGTGACAATTTTGAAGTGACGCCCTTAGAAATATCTAAATTGGATCTGAGTGAATTCGGTAAAATTCAAAGTGAACCAAACGAACAAAAAGTAAAATTAAATAAAAACACATTGATACATTTTAATAAAACAAGTGTTTGGAAAATTTTACTTTCCGCACCCGCCCGCGCCCGTCCCGGGCGCTGACGGCGCTTCGAGCGGTTTTGACACGTGCTAAACTCATTAAAAACATCCCTTAAGCGGCTCCAACTCGAAAAGTTTGAAAGTTGACGCGGCAGATCTCAGGGAGCGACTGACTCCTATCTAACGCTACTGTAGTTGGCCGCGCCCTAAGGTAGATCCTCTAGGGTAAATGTGCACAGACAACTAATTTCTTAGGTTGGTGCAGATTCCACCTATTTGGTTTCAAATTCAAAAAAAAATTAAAAAACCAACTGTAACCTACAGCCCAATCTACCTTTTCGTGCAGATTCCACCTATATTTGGTATAAACTCTGAAAAAATAGAATTTTAATTAGGTCGAAAGTGGCATTGTGGAAAAAAAATTGTGGAAAAACACTTTTTTATTTTCACACCACAAATTTTATTTTCCCACCAATACGTTAACAAATTTATAATCGACTATTTGCGAGGATTATCTTATAATCACGAGATGAATGCCTAAACAAGTAATTAAATGCATTAATTTTGTAATTTTTAATAAATATTTTAAAAATTAAGTGTCGGCGCCGAACCGTCTTCGCGCCGAACCGTCTTCGAAACGTCGCATTCCGTGAAATAGGCGTTGGTGTTTGAGATGAAGGAGCATCTACTTGAACTTCCCACTGAGTTGTATAATTATTGTTTTGATTGGTTGGACTTATAAGAGGTGAACTACACACAGAAGATGAGGAACTATTTGAATAAAGTGGAGGTACTCGCTGTTGGACTGGACGATTATATGTAGTCGCAGTAGGAATTTCGGTAATCTCCAAATTTTTCATTTCATATTCACTAACTAGACTTGATATTTTTGATTTTATTTCAATTTGAAGTAGAGGTGAAAAGGTTCGTACTGTTTCCTGCATAGCATCAAAAAATTTCTGCAAATGATCGGCTTTTTTACCGACTCTTAAAGCCTGCTTCTCATGAAAATAATTTTTTAGCACCTGTGCCATTGCACTTTTTGGTTGTCTAAATTTCGATGTAGATGCTCCAGATTCCGAAATTGCTGGTGTTATATCCTTGTCGGATGGAAGGTGCTGAAAGGAATCTGCATCATTTTCTGTGTCGGATAATATTATTGGTGATTCGACATCAAAATTGTTGAGAGATTCCTCTCTTGGCTGGCTCTCTGCAAGATTTGACTTCTGTCCTCTTTCCGAGTAGAAAGGAAGCAGGAACGACATTACGTCTTCATACTTCCATTTTTTTCTTCCACTAGGTGCCTGTCCACTAATAGTTTTTCTACCTCGCAGGGCTTTCCGAAAACCATCTCTAAGCATCGTCCATCTTTTTTTGCAATCAGCAGCTGTAAACAATAAATATTAATTTTAAACAGATTACGTATAGCTAAGTCAGAATAATTGCTATAACTAGCTCTAGTAATATACTGCAATGTGTATACTATATTTTTAATAATAAATTAGTATCTAAAAGGAAATTTTCTTAATTGTAGGTTTCTAGGCTACGGCGATTCCATCTCTACGATCAGCTTTAGTTATAGATTAGGAGAAACAACGGTACGAGAAATCATCTATGATACATGTGTAAAAATATGGGCTACACTAGCACCTTTGGTAATGCCCACTCCGACGCTGGAACAATGGCAAAAAATAGAGGAAGGATTCCGAACAAAATGGAACTACCCTAACTGTGTAGGGGCTGTAGACGGTAAACATATCGTATTTGAAAAACCTCCAAATTCAGGATCACTTTTCTATAATTATAAAAAGGAATTTAGCATTGTTCTACTAGCTCTGGTAGATTCAGAGTATAGGTTTATCTCTGTTGATGTGGGAGCATTTGGTCGCAACAGTGACGGAGGAATATTCCGATCATCTCAGCTTGGAAAAAAACTTCTAAGAAATGAATTAAATTTACCAAATGATAAAGTGTTGCCTCAAACGGATGTTGTTTTGCCTCATGTAATTGTTGGGGATGAAGCATTTCCTTATTACCCAATGTAATGAGGCCATACCGGAAGTCAAACAAGCCATAATCAAGCAAACCGAATTTATAATTATCGTCACTGCAGAGCGAGACGTGTAAGTGAAAATGCTTTTGGGATTATGGCCAAAAGTTTCAATTTTTTAAAAGTTTAATATCTCGCCGGATCATTTAGACACAATTACTTTGGCTTGTACTGCATTGCACAACTTTTAAGAAATGATTCGTGTACTTGGCAACCTGGGGAACTTGAAACTCAGGATGTACCAGAAGGTCTTGATAACCTGGTAAATATTGGTGGTAATTTTCAGCGAGAGGCTTTTAATATCAGGGAACAGTTTAAACAATATTTTGTGTCCAATCAAGGAAGTGTGGCATGGCAACTCCAGAAAATCAATGCAGGAAGAAATGTTGATGAAGTTTAAACTATACTGATATGGTATTTACAAAAAAATTTTTTGAAAATTTTGAAAAACCCGACTTTTTAAAAAATTAACAACAAAATTCTAGATAAAAATGTTAAAAATAAATGTGTGGTCTCTAATAAATTATTTTTACTTACCAGAGTTTTCTGTTTTTTTTGAAACCTCACTCCAAGCATTCTCTTTCCGAACATTGTCGTGGTAATATCTACTTTGCGGATCGTATAATATTGTAAATTCACGCACACTTTCAATTAAAAGTTCGTCCGACATAGTTTTTAGTTATAACTTATCTAAAATACTAGTTAAAATATGTCACGACCGTAAGAGCATTCGGCAGTTTTGGCCCCTTCTATCATTCTCTGCCGATGCCGAGACGGTCCGACCGGTCTGAGCGGTCCGAGCCGATTCAGTGCGCGGCGATGCATTTAATTTCATGTATAGCAAAACCTGCCGACCGTGCCGTTCTGAGCGGTCTGTGCCGAGTCGATTCAGTGCGCGTGCAGCTTTAAATCGCAAATAAATTAAAATTTTAAATTTAAATAAATCGTATAAATCAACCTATGTATGTGCCGCGCTTGCTTAAATTTCTTCACGTTGACATTCAGAGTACTGGGCAGAAATCACATTGCGTCAACACCTGCATGAGCCATCGCAATAATGCTTTGTTTTAATTAGACAGTCGGATTTCTCTAGTCTTATCTTCTTACCTAGGCCTTTCCGCCAGGTACATTTCGTCGGCCCCCCCCCATCGCGAATTTGTTAGTGAAATTGGTCTCAATCGTTTGAGCTTCAATGAACTTTCATTTTCATCGTTTGAACCACAACCGTTGTGGAGTTATTCGCGAAAACTTTGGGGGGGGGGATGCAATCCCCCCCATCGCGAATTTGTTAGTGAAATTGTTTTCAAACGTTTCAGCTTCGTTTGAGCTTCAATGAGGTTCCATTTTCATCGTTTGAACCACAACCGTCGCGAAGTTATTCGCGAAACTTTTTGGGGGGGGGGGAGCTGGGGAAATGATGTTACATTTTCCGTTCTGGTTCGAATTTTTAGGTGAATTTGGTGTTAATCGATAGATTTTGAAAATTTATTAAAATAAATTTTGTGAATTTATTTAGTTTTTTTAACCTACACCTTGTTCATTATTTTCGTAATTTATGTGAAAACGCTTCGTTTTCCAAAAAAAATTATTAGACCAATGTTGTAGCCCGTTAAATTTCCTATCCGGTTTGGGCCGTTACGGGGGTTACCCCAATACGGGGTTGACAAGAAAAGTAAAAAAATAAAACTAGGAATTTTTTGGCATTTTTTCCCTTAATTTAATTCATAACTCGAAATCTGTTGATTCTAAGCGATAAGGGGTTATAACATAATTTGTAGATATTCAAATGATCTATAGAAAAGCTCTAATCCATTAAACCAAAAAAATAAAATATCGGTGCAATGGCCGCTTGAAATCATAAATTGAAAAAATTGCTTTAAAGTAAGGTACCCCCCAAGGGTTTAGACTTGGACAAAAATTTTATTTAAAAATATGTCTTAGAAAAGTGTCCTCTATCACCACCTAAGAGGTTCTCCACGGTCACGGGGACACCCTGTATACTCGGTTTTTAATTGTGGTTTGTTCTTATGGCCAAATAACATTGGTATTTGCCACCTTAACCAAATTAAAATAATGTAGAAAGCTGTAAATATTTAATTTTAAATGTAATTTACTACAGAAATACCGTACGTTATGAGTTACATTTCAATCAATATTGTGAATTTTTAATGATAGGTGCCTGACATAACCATACTTCGTGATATATACCACTTTCATAATATATAGTATGTACTACATTGGTCGTACCAATTTTTTAATTTCCTTAACCACTGAAGCGACTATAATGTGCTTTAGGAAAGAAGGCTTTGACTGCACTTTGTAGTATATTTTTTGTTCTCTGGGCTGGTTCTGGATGATTTGCAGAAGATTCAAACGTCATTTAATGACGTGGTTTCTTTAAAAATATTTTCAAAGTAGCTAAAAACCTTTCATTTTCATCTTGCTTGGAATTGGAACCAACAGAGTGAGAAGATGCAGTAAAGTTAGTAATCTTTAGCGACTAGATAGAATTTACAACCGAAGCAACGGTTGGTTTATTACATGGCTTCTTATTGATCCAAATAAGTTTTCTTGAAATTGATTCCGCATTATATTGTAAATTTTCTATTGTACGTATCCAATTTTTGAAAAAAGGAGGTCTGGATCTTTGATAAGTAGTTAAACAAATTTCATCGGCCTAAGAATTTCTAAAGCTTCTGTTCAAAACTTTAGATGTAGTAATGATTATCTTAAAGCACTAGAGCAAGATCATGTCAAGTGGACCCCCCATTTTCCACTTGCTTATCAAATTCAGATATGTATATACGGAAGATAAGTATCTTCCGTAGCTAGCTTGTAACTTCTTATTCGTAACTTCAATCCGAGTATTTTCTAACCCAAAAAGTCTCTTTTAAAATTCTCGAATGACTTCCAACTCTCGTTTTAATCTTGCCCAATCTTCCACATTATCGCTTGAACAACAGATCATGGTACGAAGCTTGTCTTTGTTTACCACTTTCCATTTCTCCTAAAACAACTGAAATTTATCAACGAAAATCACCGAATAGGCTTTATAACTTTTCTTAAAAGTAGGCGCCTTATAATGCCTTGTTCTAATTGGAATCCAAATCGTGAACAAAAATACGATAAATTTAAATATTTGCGTTATAAAACGATATAAAAAAATACAAATGCACAAATTACATAATTATTTTACTGATTACAAAATAAAAAGGCTTTTCTGTATAAACTTCGTACATGATATTCTTGAATGAGAGACTTCGTTTCATAATGTAATCTTATATTTTTTATTTATATTTATTATATTTTTCGATAATAATTTAAACAATTGATGCACATGGTTATCGAATGAATCTTCATTAAATACATGTTCTCTAATTACCCCCCAAGTTAGACCCCCTTTTTTCAAAAAATTAATTTTTTGTTGTTGTTCTCGATTGTTCTCCATTTGTTCACAAGTGTTTTGATATTTTTTTTTGATTTTGCAATAAATCATCGAAACCATTGAAAAAATCTTTTTTTTTGCCAGCCCTTCTCTTTTTCAAATTTAAATTGTTTTTTGTTGTTCTTAATTGTTCTTTATTTGTTCTCAATTGTTCTGTAAATATAAGTTCTTTAAATCTAATATTAATCGCGAAAACCGCAAAATAAGATTTCACGCCAGCCTCCCTTCTATCGAAATTTAAAATTTTTCTTATTGCTCTAAATTGTTCTTTATTTGTTCTCAATTATTCTGTAAACATAAATTCTTGAAATCTAATATTAACCGCGAAAACCGCGAAATAAGATTTGACGCCAGCCCCCCTTTTATTGAAATTTTAATTTCTTTTTATTGTTCTCAATTGTTCTTTATTTGTTCTTAATTGTTTTGTAAAAGTAAATCGTCTAAGTATAATAATAACCGCGAAAAACCTTGTAAAAGGGTGTTTCCAGTTCGAGTTTCTTTTTGAATAGTGCTCAATTTTTTTTACAGATTTTTTGGTTTTTTTTTGGCAGATGTCAGGTAGAAAGTGTACAATTTACCAAAATGAATTAAATTTTACTCAAAAACTGTCTGAAAATAATTAAAATCAACTGCGAAAGTGGTGGATCTGTGAAAACCACATTTTGCAAACTTGTGGATATTTTTGGTCGTTACAATCGTTCAACTGAGGCTGGAATAAGAAAGTTAATCGAAAGATTTGAGTCCACTGGTTTGATACAAGGCATTAAAACACCTGTGCATATTTGTCCCGTTCGTTCAACTGAAAATATCACCGCTGTAAGGGAAAGTCGAGGGGAAAGAAAGAAAATTGAAAAAGATTAAAATTTATCAATCGTGATATCGTGACATGTTGACAACTTTTTTTTACCAATTGTTGATGATATGGATATTGACAATATGTGGTTGCAACAAGACGGTGCGACATGCCACACAGCCCACAAAACAATGAATTTATTGCAAACAAAATTCCCGGGAAGAATAATTTCTCGAAATTCTGAAACAATTTGGCCGCCAAGATCGCCAGATTTAACACCTATGGACTATTTTTGTGGGGCCATCTTAAAGATAGAGTTTATTCAATAAACCAGAAACAATTGAAGCCTTGAAAGACAACATTAGACGTGAAATTGCCGAGATAGAGCCACAATTATGTCGAAATGTCATCAAAAACTTCACCAAAATAATCGACATGTGTAGGCGTGCACACGGGGGATATTTGCAAGATATGTATAATTTACCATTCATAAATTGTGCATAATATTAATAACATGATAAATTTCTATTCAAAATGTATGCTTAATTTGCATTTGAAAAAGAACTCGAACTTAAAACACCCTGTACAAGATTTCGCGGCTACTCCGCGTTTTTAGAATCTTAAGTTTAACCACGTTCCGCGTTGCTTCGAGTCTTTTATATTAAATAATAAATGAATTTAAGTAAATAAATAAGTAGGTAAGCATTTCCATATAGGCACATATTATATTTATAATAAATAAAAAATTAACATAATAAATTAAATTTATAAAAGGTTATGTTTCCACTTACCTATATATTATGTACATACACAAACGTGGTGTTTTTTCATTGGACAACGTTATTGGGAGAGGGAATTTTTTAATCAAATCATCAAATTCCATTAAACCACTATTTTTTTACACAAGCCGTGTAGTGTCCCAACGAATTAATTTGATTACGATAATCATTACTGTCGACTCTGTACATCACAAGCCCTGGCAATTCATATTTTCTGTCATGTAGAATTAAGAAATTTGGAAATTCTTCAACACATACAGGGTGTGTCCGTGACCGTTGAGAACCTTTAAGGTGGTGATAAAAGGACACTTTTATCAGACAAATTTTCAACTAAAATTTTTGTCCAAGTCCAAACCCTTGGGAGGTACATGTCGCTGGCCCCCCCAAATTGAATTTTTTATTAAAATTGGTGTCAAACGTTTGAGCTTCGTTGGAGCCTCAATGAGCTTCCATTCCCGTCGTTTGAGCTTCAACGGTCGCAGAGATATTCGCGAAATCTTTGGGGGGCTGTAGACATGTTTTTTTTAGTTTTTCTCCTATTCAAAATGTTTGGTAAAATTTGATATCAATTGATAGAGCTTCGTTTGAGCTTCAATGAGCTTATATGTACATAATTGTAATTTCACTTGTTACATAGTTATAGGCATCTAAAATGTGTACACCTCCGAGCAAGTTGCGTGTGAAAAGCTGTAATTTAAATTATGTAAACAATTTTTTATTGAGTTTGTAAACAAATAAATTGAACTGTAAAAGTATTTAAGTAATAAAATAAAGTTTATTAATAATAATAAAAGTAACAAATACGTTAGTTATTGAACAATTTCAAAAAAAGTTTTATATGCTATTAGCAGAACAGGCAGGCTATTGACCAGCAATACCTTCTAGTGAGTGGAAGCCGATTAATGTGCAACTCGATTGGTAAGGAATTGATTGACTGCTAATAATTTTAAGTTACTCTAAAAAACATTTTTTACATTTTTAAAAATTTTAATATGTTCGGCCCTGCTATTAATAAAAAAGTAGTTCCTGAATGCTAATTTGATGTTTGTAGACTTTTGCAAACACAATCTTCGCTTTTGCAATTTTCATACAATCGTTATTTATTTTTGTTTCATAAAGATTTTAAAAAAATATTTATTTTGACAAACAATTTGTTCTTGCGGATTAAAAATGAGTAATTATTTAAACCAATCCAATCGGTATTTGAAACCAACCAAGCAATCGGAGGTGGTATGAGATAAAACGATAATAAATTTCTTCGCGTAAAGAAATGCCAATTCGTGATGAGATCCCGATCACCAAATCCACCTCTGACAAATTTCAGGTTTCTAAGTGGTCGGGAAGTGGCTCATCTTTAGATAGATAGATAGATTGGTAGATAGGTAGAAGATAGATAGATTTAAAAAAATATTTATTAAAAAAAATATTTGGTAAGAAATTTGTTCTTGCAGATTATTCTTCTTCTTCTATTGTTAGGGCTCGGCCCTGTTAATTAATCGTGGTATTGCCTTCTTGAGATTCAGACGTCCAACAATCCTTCCATCTTTTTGGGGGTCTTCCGGGAGGTCTCTTGGTGTTAGGTCTCTGCGTCATTACTATTTTTGCGATTCTCGTATCATCTCTTTGCATCTCTCTCTCTCTCTACATCATCTCTCATTTCTCTACATGGTCTATCCAATACCTTCTTCTTGCTCTCGCCCATCTGACAACGTCCTGTATGTACTTGACATGCTTCGCGGATTGCCTCGCTTCTTGCAGATTAAAACGAATAATTATTTGAACCAATCCAATTGGTATTTAAACCAACTAACCAACAAATTAGAGCAAGAAAAGGAAAAAACCCAATTATTTGGATAAAGATCCTACCGTTTTGAGCTGTAATATTGAAAGTAAGACAAAGTCTTCGGTAATAGGGTTACTACGAAATGGAAAATCCTTAGATTTAAAACCTATTCGATTGGAAAAAATGTATTATACAGTGATCAATACGTGCGGATTTGATAGCATAATACATATTGGTAACAGTTCGAATTCCCGGAATCGAAAATACACTTTTCCCTATAGAAATGGCTATACCAAACGAAAGAACACAAAAATACAAGCTTTCTAAGGCGAGGATCAATCTTGTCGGAGTTGTAATAAGGCCACAATTTAATTTTGAAAATTGCAATTTTCCCGTAAGAAATACATGTAAGTGTATTATTGCGTAATGTTGCGCAATAATTTTATGCATTTTGGTGGCGGTCTGTGCTGATTTATACTAGCCGCGTTCTACCTTAAGGCGGGGCCAACTAGAGCAGTGGTAGAAACGAGTCAGTCGCTCCCTGAGATCTGCCGCGTCAACTTTCAAACTTTTCGAGTTGGAGCCGCTTAAGGGATGTTTTTAATGAGTTTAGCACGTGTCAAAACCGTTCGGAGCGCCGTACGAGCCCCAGAGGGGCGAGTGCGGCTGCGGAGAATAGGTTTTGACAGTGCAACCACCTCAGAAACGAATTCACACAAAAAGTGATTTTTTTAAAATTTGTTGTCCGATCACAAATTTAATTCTTTTTATTAGCTAATTACACCATTATCTATCATAATTCGTTGTGAAAACCGAGATTCTGGTATATTTACTGTCGCCACAGCCTCTTTCAACTTTGGGGGCGGGGTTACAGTTCAAAAGAGCCGATGATAAAATTGCATTCCAAATTCACTTTAAAGCCGTTTTTTTCAAAATTGTGTGAATATTCCGCAAATTTTATTTGTTTTATACGCTAATTAGACCCTCATCTTTCATAATACACTTCAAAAATGGTAAAAATCGCGATCCGGGAATTCGAACCGTCACCATACATATTATATGCTGCTGTTATGCGGATAGTAGAAATTATGCCAAGTTTGTAGATGCAAATATTACATTGAAATTATATGAGTTGATTGCAAACATTATGCGTGATGGAGTGAACGTGCAAAAACTTACAAGAAACGAGCAATCATTTTAAATAATGTTTTTACAGAAGCTAATAAGAAAAAATTGGCAAATAATCATGTGGAACTAAATGCTGCATCCACGGCTTATTATTTACTTCAAAAGTTATTTCGTGATAAGCCCTCGATGTTAGAACATCAGAAATGTGCAAAATGCAACACGAATATAGAAAAAGAATATCCTACCTTAACAATTAATTTACAAACTAACGATATTACGTACCTCCAGAACGCATTAGATCTACTATTCAAAGAAATTGACATATCCAGTTGTTGTGAGCAGTGCCAAAACTTGGCCGAAAGAACTATTTTTGGTCAACATATATTTTTGGAAATTTGTGGGCCAATAGTAAAAAGTGATCCATTGTCTACAGAATTTAATATTCCTCTACATGAAATTTCCCATGAAATTCATTTGTATGGGAACACATATTACCTTCGTGGATGTATTAGCTTTATACCGCCCGCTATGGTAAAGGATATCAACGCGATAGGGCATTATATTAGCTATTGTTGGCATGCCAATACGGGACATTGGGAACGCTACGATGATCTTCAAATATCGTCTAAAACTGTTAAGCAAACTACAATAGCAATTAAATGCCAATTCCTTATATATAGCATATAAAGTTTTATTTAAAATTGTTCAATAACTAACGTATTTGTTACTTTTATTATTATTAATAAACTTTATTTTATTACTTAAATACTTTTATTCGCAATCGGTCGGTAATTGCTCGTTTCCCGACTTTTAAAAAGTTTGAAAGTGGCATATTGTTAACTACTAAAATCAACCGGTGTGTAATGAAAATTATTCACTCGTTATATCACGTGGCGGTCAGTAATGAACAAATGGGCGTGGTTTTAACGTCATATAAGCGCTGATACAAATGTCAAATATAGTTAGGTTATAACAATAATTAGAAATCATAATTGGGCGTGCAAATTATAAAACATTTTAATTAGAATAATTGCTTATTGCAAGTGATAGCCCTTTTTTAAATTTTCGCTAAGATTTATTTGTTGCTAGTTTAAAAAATATTTGGATGATCCGATAAGTTTAAGCTTCGACATCGAAAAGTTTTGTTAACAATTCCTGGCATTTTATCGTTCAAATTATTGATGTATAAGTACATATTGTGACATTTGAATACTTATTTATGGTAAGTCCTATAATACTTTCTCATTTTCTTGTTAAAATTTATTTGTTACAGTCAGGGTTCGCAGTTTGGAACCGTAGAAGTCTTCTGACGATTGGCTACACCGTCACACTTTATTTCTACATGACAAGAAGTGAACCTAGATTAGCCTAGTTATCATAAAACCAACCTAGAAAGTTTTAAAATTTATTATGGAATATTTGCAATTTTGAAAATTATTGAAAATATAAGAAGATTTACTTAAGAGTAACTAATGTTTACATTTTCTGAACAATTAGAAGGCTCTGATTTTGTTCTGTAAATTATTGATATTGACATTTATTGTGACATTAGAATTTGAATGATTATTTATCGTGAGCGTTAATGCTCTTTTAATTTCTTCAGTAAAATTTATTTATGTTAATTGCATGCACGTAACGCCGATTATTAAAGCAACCTAGAAAGTTTAAACAATTATGTTCATTGTATGTGAGTACAAAATTTATAATTTTACCTTTTGTAGAAGAAATTCTATAGGCGCATCACTTAAAAATCTATCAATTTCAGTTTTATGTAAAACACCTGATTTTTGGCTTGAACCCAACATTTTGCTTCTTCAAAAAGCTCTCAATTTCGCAAATTTTGAAATATCTGTATTATCTTTAATATTGAATGTTGTTCGTAGCATTGAATAAGTTGCCCGTAGAGTTAACGTAGAAGGTTTTTTGTCTTTCGACAATTCACTAAAATAAGCAAGCACCACACTTTCTGAATTATTCCGTGCTTGTTTATTGTAACGCCAATCCATGTAAGCTTTGTAGGCTTTTCATACCTTGCCTTACTTTTGTTGGGTAACAAATCACCTACTGCATTTTCTGCAACTTCTCGAAGCTCTGGTGGAGTACAAGATAATTCACTCATAATCACAATGCGACAAAAACAATAATACTAATTATTGTCAAAAAAAAACGCAAATTAAATTTAATTTAAATAAGCTTTGACGCCTACTAAAATAATTATCACTAACGTGATATGAGCTATTAAAAGTAGAGGCGCTGATACAA
>JARFIX010000344.1:0-72645 GCA_036346125.1 Lycocerus yunnanus | reverse complement strand
AATAATTTCAAATTATTAACTATACTTCAATTTGAAGTTGTAAATTTGAAATTCTCAAATAACAATTTAGAATTAATAATCACAAATTGTTAACTATACTTCAATTTGAAGTTGTGAATTTGAAGTTCTCAAATAAACAATTTAGAACTAATAATTACAAATTATTAACTATACTTTAATTTGAAGTTGTGAATTTGAAATTCTTAAATAAACAATTTAGAATAAATAATTACAAATTGTTAACTATACTTCAATTTGAAGTTGAAAATTTGAAATTCAAATAAACAATTTAGAATTAAAAATTTTCAAATTTTTAAACTATAAAATTTTAAAAGTTGTGAATTTAAAATTTTTAAATAAACAATTTAGAATTAATAATTAAAAATTTTAATATATTTTAATTTAAGTTTGAATTTAAATTTCAAATAAACAATTTAAATTAAAAATTTTCAAATTTTAACTATATTCAATTTAAGTTGTAAATTTTAAATTTTAAATAAACAATTTAGAATTAAAAATTTTAAATTTTAACTAAAAATTTTAAGTTGTGAATTTGAAATTTCAAAAACAATTTAGAATTAATAATTAAAATTGTTATATTAATTTTGAAGTTGTGAATTTAAATTCCAAAAAACAATTTAGAATTTAAAAATTTTCAAATTTTAATATATTTAATTTGAAGTTGGTTTAAAATTTTAAATAAACAATTTAGAATTAAAATTTACAAATTGTTAACTATATTTAATTTATTTGTGAATTTAAATTTAAATAAAAATTTAAAAAAAATTAAAAATTGTTAATTCCAATTTGAATTTGTAATTTGAAATTTTCAAATAAACAATTTAGAAAAAAATTTTAAAATTTTAACTATATTTTAATTTGAAGTTTAATTTTGAAATTCTCAAATAAACAATTTAGAATTAAAAATTTTAAATTTTAACTAATTTAATTAGTTGTGAATTTGAAACTAAAATAAACAATTTAAATTAATTTTTCAAATTTTAACTATACTTAATTTAAAGTTGTGAATTTAAAAATCTCAAATAAACAATTTAGAATATAATTAAAATTTTAACTATTTTTAATTTGAAGTTGTGAATTTAAAATTCCCAAATAAACAATTTAGAACTGATAATTACAAATTGTTAACTATATTTTTTTTGAAGTTGTAATTTGAAATTTAAAATAAACAATTTAGAATTAAAATTTAAAATTGTTAACTATACTTAATTTGAAGTTGTAATTTGAAATTTCAAAAAACAATTTAGAATTAATAATTACAATTTTTAACTATATTCAATTTGAAGTTGTAATTTGAAATTCTCAAATAAACAATTTAAATTAATAATTTCAATTTTTAAACTATATTCAATTTGAATTTTAATTTAAAATTTCAAATAAACAATTTAAAATTTAAAATTTTAAAATTTTAACTATATTTAATTTGAAGTTGTAAATTTTAAAACTCAAATAAAATTTAAATTAAAAATTTTAAATTATTAACTATATTCAATTTGAAGTTGTAAATTTAAAAAATTTTCAAATAAACAATTTAGAATTAATAATTTCAAATTATTAACTATATTAATTTGAAGTTGTGAATTTAAAATTTTAAATAAAAAATTTAGAATATAATTACAAATTGTTAACTATATTCAATTTGAAGTTGTAAATTTTAAAAAATTTTAAATAAACAATTTAGAACTAATAATTACAAATTGTTAACTATATTCAATTTGAAGTTAAATTTAAACTCAAATAAACAATTTAAATTAATAAAAAATTTTAACTATATTTCAATTTAAGTTGTGAATTTGAAATTCTCAAATAAACAATTTAGAATTAAAATTCAAATTTTAACTATATTTAATTTGAAGTTGTGAATTTGAAATCTCAAATAAAAAATTTAGAATTAATAATTCAAATTTTAACTATATTCAATTTGAAGTTGTGAATTTGAAATTTCAAATAAAAATTTAAATTAAAATTTTCAAATTTTAACTATATTTAAGGTTGTGAATTTGAAATTCTAAAAAAACAATTTAAATTAAAAATTTTAAAATTTTAACTATATTCAATTTAAGTTGTGAATTTGAAATTCTCAAATAAAATTTAGAATTAAAAATTTAAAAATTTTAAAAATTTAATTTGAAGTTGTGAATTTAAATTCTCAAAAAAACAATTTAGAATTAATAATTAAAAATTTTAACTATATTTAATTTAATTTGAAAAATTTCAAATAAAAATTTAGAATTAATAATTACAAATTGTTAACTATTTCAATTTAAGTTGTGAATTTGAAATTCTCAAAAAACAATTTAGAACTGATAATTAAAATTGTTAACTATCCAAATTTGAAGTTGTAATTTAAAATTTCAAATAAACAATTTAGAATTAATAATTAAAATTTTAACTATATTCAATTTGAAGTTGTGAATTTAAATTCTCAAAAAAACAATTTAGAATTAAAAATTAAAAATTTTAACTATATTTAATTTGAAGTTGTGAATTTAAAATCTCAAATAAAAATTTAGAATTAAAAATTTTCAAATTTTAACTATACTTCAATTTGAAGTTGTGAATTTGAAATTCTCAAATAAACAATTTAGAATATAATTACAAATTTTAACTATACTTCAATTTGAATTTGTAATTTTAAAATTTCAAATAAACAATTTAGAATAATAATTCAAATTTTAACTATACTTCAATTTGAATTTGTAATTTGAAATTCTCAAATAAACAATTTAAATTAATAATTCAAATTTTAACTATACTTCAATTTAAGTTGTGAATTTAAAACCTCAAATAAACATTTAGAATTAAAATTTTCAAATTTTAACTATATTAAATTTTAAAAGTTGTGAATTTAAAAATTCTCAAATAAACAATTTAGAATTAATAATTACAATTGTTAACTATTTTAATTTGAAGTTGTGAATTTGAAATTCTCAAAAAAAATTTAGAATATAATTAAAATTTTAACTATTTTTAATTTGAAGTTGTAAATTTTGAAATTTCAAATAAAAAATTTAGAACTGATAATTAAAAATTGTTAACTAACTTAATTTGAAGTTGTGAATTTGAAATTTCAAATAAACTTTTAGAATTAATTACAAATTTTAACTATATTCAATTTAAGTTGTGAATTTGAAATTCTCAAATAAACAATTTAAATTAAAAATTTTCAAATTTTAACTATACTTAATTTAAGTTGTGAATTTAAATTTCAAAAAAACAATTTAGAATAAAATTCAAATTTTAACTATATTTTAATTTGAATTTGGGAATTTGAAACTCAAATAAACAATTTAGAATTAAAATTTTCAAATTTTAACTATACTTCAATTTGAAGTTGTAATTTGAAATTCTCAAAAAAACAATTTAGAATTAATAATTCAAATTTTAACTATATTTAATTTGAAGTTGTGAATTTAAATTCTCAAAAAAACAATTTAGAATTAATAATTAAAAATTTTAAACTATATTTAATTTGAGTTGTGAATTTAAAATTTCAAATAAACAATTTAGAATAATAATTAAAATTTTAACTAATTCAATTTGAATTTGTAATTTAAATTCTCAAATAAACAATTTAGAATTAATAATTAAAAATTTTAACTATATTTCAATTTGAAGTTGTAATTTGAAATTCTCAAATAAACAATTTAAATTAAAAATTAAAATTTTAACTATACTTCAATTTAAGTTGTGAATTTAAATTCTCAAATAAAAATTTAGAATAAATTACAAATTGTTAACTATATTCAATTTGAAGTTGTGAATTTGAAATCCAAATAAACAATTTAGAATTAAAAATTAAAATTTTAACTATATTTAATTTGAAGTTGTGAATTTAAAACTCAAATAAACAATTTAGAATTAAAAATTTTAAAATTTTAACTATATTTTAATTTGAAGTTGTAATTTGAAATTTCAAATAAAAAATTTTAAATTAAAATTAAAAATTGTTAACTATACTTCAATTTGAAGTTGTAATTTGAAACTCAAATAAACAATTTAGAATATAATTAAAATTTTAACTATATTCAATTTAAGTTTGAATTTAAATTCTCAAAAAAACAATTTAGAATTAATAATTACAAATTGTTAACTATACTTCAATTTGAAGTTGTAATTTGAAATTCTCAAATAAACAATTTAGAACTGATAATTACAAATTGTTAACTATATTTTCAATTTGAAGTTGTGAATTTAAAATTTCAAATAAACAATTTAGAATTAATAATTCAAATTTTAACTATTTTAATTTGAAGTTGTAATTTGAAATTCTCAAATAAACAATTTAGAATATAATTCAAATTTTAACAAACTTCAATTTGAAGTTGTGAATTTGAAATTCTCAAATAAAAATTTAGAATTAATAATTCAAATTGTTAACTATATTTAATTTGAAGTTGTAAATTTTGAAATTTCAAATAAACAATTTAGAATTAAAATTTTCAAATTTTAACTATATTTCAATTTAAGTTGTGAATTTGAAATTCTCAAATAAAATTTAAATTAATAATTTAAAATTTTAACTATACTTCAATTTGAAGTTGTGAATTTGAAATTTCAAATAAACAATTTAGAATTAATAATTCAAATTTTAACTATCTTCAATTTAAAGTTGTGAATTTAAAAATCTCAAATAAACAATTTAGAATATAATTACAAATTGTTAACTATATTTTAATTTGAAGTTGTAAATTTTGAAATTCTCAAATAAAAATTTAGAATATTTTTTAAAATTTTAACTAACTTCAATTTGAAGTTGTAAATTTGAAATTCTCAAATAAACAATTTAAAATTTAAATTTATTTAAATATTAACTATACTTCAATTTAAAGTTGTAATTTAAAATTTCCCAAATAAACAATTTAGAACTGATAATTACAAATTGTTAACTATACTTAATTTGAAGTTGTAATTTGAAATTCTCAAATAAACAATTTAGAACTGATAATTACAAATTTTAACTATATTTTAATTTGAAGTTGTGAATTTAAAATTCTCAAATAAACAATTTAGAATTAAAAATTACAAATTGTTAACTATACTTAATTTGAAGTTGTAATTTGAAATTCTCAAATAAACAATTTAGAATTAAAATTACAATTGTTAACTATACTTCAATTTAAAGTTGTAATTTGAAATTCTCAAATAAACAATTTAGAATTAAAAATTTTCAATTTTAAACTATATTTAATTTGAAGTTGTGAATTTAAATTTTCAAATAAAAAATTTTAGAATTAAAATTTAATTATTAACTATATTTAATTTGAAGTTGTGAATTTAAATTTCCCAAATAACAATTTAGAATTAATAATTTAATTATTAACTATATTTAATTTGAAGTTGTAAATTTTAAAAATTTCAAAAAAACAATTTAGAATTAATAATTTAAAATTATTAACTATACTTCAATTTGAAGTTGTGAATTTAAATTCTCAAATAAACAATTTAGAATAAAATTTTAAAATTTTAACTATATTTCAATTTGAAGTTGTAAATTTTAAAAATTCTCAAAAAAACAATTTAGAATAAAAATTTTAAAATTTTAACTATACTTCAATTTAAATTTGTAATTTAAAACTCAAATAAACAATTTAAAAAAATTCAAATTTTAACTATATTCAATTTAATTTGTAATTTGAAATTCTCAAATAAACAATTTAGAATTAAAATTAAAATTGTTAACTATAAAAAAAAAAAAAAAAAAAAAAAAAAAAAAAAAAACTTAAATTTAAGTTGTGAATTTGAAATTCTCAAAAAAACAATTTAAATTAAAAATTTTAAATTTTAACTATATTTCAATTTAAGTTGTGAATTTGAAATTCTCAAATAACAATTTAAAATTTAAAAATTTTCAAATTTTAACTATATTCAATTTGAAGTTGTGAATTTAAATTCCAAATAAAAATTTAAATTAAAAATTTTCAAATTTTAACTATATTTAATTTGAAGTTGTAAATTTTGAAATTCCAAATAACAATTTAGAATTAATAATTACAAATTGTTAACTATTTTCAATTTGAAGTTGTAAATTTTAAAAATTTCTCAAATAAACAATTTAGAAAAAAATTACAAATTGTTAACTATTTTAAATTTAAATTTGTAATTTGAAATTCCAAATAAACAATTTAGAATAATAATTAAAATTTTAACTATTTCAATTTAAAGTTGTGAATTTGAAATTCAAATAAAAATTTAAATTAAAAATTTTCAATTTTAACTATCTTCAATTTAAGTTGTAATTTAAATTCTCAAATAAACAATTTAGAATTAATAATTAAATTTTAACTATATTAATTTGAAGTTGTGAATTTGAAATTTCAAATAAACAATTTAGAATATAATTAAAATTTTAACTATACTTCAATTTGAAGTTGTAATTTAAAATCTCAAATAAACAATTTAGAATATAATTCAAATTTTAACTATACTTCAATTTGAATTTGTAATTTAAAATTCTCAAATAAACAATTTAGAATAAAAATTACAAATTGTTAACTATACTTAATTTGAAGTTGTAATTTAAACTCAAATAAACATTTAAAATTTAAAAAATTTTCAAATTTTAACTATATTCAATTTAAGTTGTAATTTGAAATTCTCAAATAAACAATTTAGAATTAATAATTACAATTTTTAAATTTTAATTTAAAGTTGTGAATTTGAAATCTCAAATAAACAATTTAGAATTAAAATTTAAAATTTTAACTATATTAATTTAAGTTGTGAATTAAATTCTCAAATAAAAAATTTAGAATAAAATTTTAAAATTTTAACAAACTTCAATTTGAAGTTGTGAATTTAAATTCTCAAAAAAACAATTTAGAAAAAATTTTTTCAAATTTTAACTATTTTTAATTTGAATTTGTAATTTAAATTCTCAAATAAACAATTTAGAATAATAATTCAAATTTTAACTAACTTAATTTGAAGTTGTGAATTTGAAATTCTCAAATAAAAATTTAGAATATAATTCAAATTTTAACTATACTTAATTTGAAGTTGTGAATTTGAAATTTCAAATAAAAAATTTTAGAATAAAAATTACAAATTGTTAACTATATTAATTTGAATTTGTAATTTGAAATTCTCAAATAAACAATTTAGAATTAATAATTAAAAATTTTAACTATACTTAATTTGAAGTTGTAATTTGAAATTCTCAAATAAACAATTTAGAATTAAAAATTAAAAATTTTAAACTATATTTAATTTGAAGTTGTAATTTGAAATTCTCAAATAAACAATTTAGAATTAAAATTAAAATTTTAACTATACTTCAATTTGAAGTTGTGAATTTAAACTCAAAAAAACAATTTAGAATTAAAAATTTTAAATTTTAACTATACTTCAATTTAAGTTGTGAATTTAAATTTAAAATAAAAATTTAGAATTAAAATTTTAAATTTTAACTATTTCAATTTGAAGTTGTGAATTTGAAATTCTCAAATAAAAAATTTAAATATAATTAAAATTTTAACTTAATTTGAAGTTGTGAATTTAAATTCTCAAATAAACAATTTAGAATAAAAATTCAAATTTTAACTATCCCAATTTGAATTTGTAATTTAAATTCTCAAATAAACAATTTAAATTAATAATTAAAATTGTTAACTATCCAATTTGAAGTTGTGAATTTGAAATTCTCAAATAAACAATTTAGAATTAAAAATTTTAAAATTTTAACTATTTTCAATTTGAAGTTGTGAATTTAAATTTCTCAAATAAAAATTTAAAATTTAATAATTAAAATTTTAACTATCTTAAATTTGAAGTTGTAATTTGAAATTCTCAAAAAAACAATTTAAATTAAAAATTTTAAAAATTTTAACTATTTAATTTGAAGTTGTGAATTTAAATTCTCAAAAAAACAATTTAGAATTAATAATTTCAATTTTAACTATCTAATTTGAAGTTGTAATTTAAATTCTCAAAAAAACAATTTAGAATTAATAATTAAAAAACTATACTTAATTTGAAGTTGTAAATTTGAAATTCTCAAAAACAATTTAGAATAATAATTAAAATTTTAACTATACTTCAATTTGAAGTTGTGAATTTAAAATTCTCAAATAAACAATTTAAAATTTAATAATTCAAATTTTAACTATACTTCAATTTGAATTTGTAATTTAAATTCTCAAATAAACAATTTAGAACTATAATTACAAATTGTTAACTTACTTCAATTTGAAGTTGTGAATTTAAAATTTCAAATAAAAAATTTAGAAAAATTAAAATTTTAACTATATTCAATTTAATT
This sequence comes from Lycocerus yunnanus, assembly GCA_036346125.1. Lineage (NCBI taxonomy): Eukaryota > Metazoa > Arthropoda > Insecta > Coleoptera > Cantharidae > Lycocerus > Lycocerus yunnanus. The sequence goes on along the minus strand of JARFIX010000344.1, from coordinate 64,364 downwards.
TGTAATTTAAATTCTCAAATAAACAATTTAGAACTTAATAATTACAAATTGTTAACTATACTTCAATTTGAAGTTGTGAATTTGAAACTCTCAAATAAACAATTTAGAATTAATAATTTCAAATTTTAACTATACTTCAATTTGAAGTTGTGAATTTGAAATTCTCAAATAAACAATTTAGAATTAATAATTACAAATTGTTAACTATACTTCAATTTGAAGTTGTGAATTTGAAATTCTCAAATAAACAATTTAGAATTAATAATTACAAATTGTTAACTATACTTCAATTTGAAGTTGTGAATTTGAAATTCTCAAATAAACAATTTAGAATTAATAATTACAAATTGTTAACTATACTTCAATTTGAAGTTGTGAATTTGAAATTCTCAAATAAACAATTTAGAATTAATAATTACAAATTGTTAACTATACTTCAATTTGAAGTTGTGAATTTGAAATTCTCAAATAAACAATTTAGAATTAATAATTTCAAATTATTAACTATACTTCAATTTGAAGTTGTGAATTTGAAATTCTCAAATAAACAATTTAGAATTAATAATTACAAATTGTTAACTATACTTCAATTTGAAGTTGTGAATTTGAAATTCTCAAATAAACAATTTAGAATTAATAATTACAAATTGTTAACTATACTTCAATTTGAAGTTGTGAATTTGAAATTCTCAAATAAACAATTTAGAATTAATAATTACAAATTGTTAACTATACTTCAATTTGAAGTTGTGAATTTGAAATTCTCAAATAAACAATTTAGAACTGATAATTACAAATTGTTAACTATACTTAATTTGAAGTTGTGAATTTGAAATTCTCAAATAAACAATTTAGAATAATAATTACAAATTGTTAACTATACTTCAATTTGAAGTTGTGAATTTGAAATTCTCAAATAAACAATTTAGAATAATAATTACAAATTGTTAACTATACTTCAATTTGAAGTTGTGAATTTGAAATTCTCAAATAAACAATTTAGAATTAATAATTACAAATTTTAACTATACTTCAATTTGAAGTTGTGAATTTGAAATTCTCAAATAAACAATTTAGAATATAATTACAAATTGTTAACTATACTTCAATTTGAAGTTGTGAATTTGAAATTCTCAAATAAACAATTTAGAATTAATAATTACAAATTTTAACTATACTTCAATTTGAAGTTGTGAATTTAAATTCTCAAATAAACAATTTAGAATTAATAATTACAAATTTTAACTATACTTAATTTGAAGTTGTGAATTTGAAATTTCAAATAAACAATTTAGAATTAATAATTACAAATTTTAACATTTCAATTTGAAGTTGTGAATTTGAAATTCTCAAATAAACAATTTAGAATATAATTACAAATTGTTAACTATCTTAATTTGAAGTTGTAATTTGAAATTTCAAAAAAACAATTTAGAATTAAAATTAAAATTTTAACTATATTTCAATTTGAATTGTGAATTTGAAATTCTCAAATAAACAATTTAGAATTAAAAATTTTAAAATTTTAACTATACTTCAATTTGAAGTTGTGAATTTAAATTCTCAAATAAACAATTTAGAATTAAAATTAAAAATTTTTTAAAAACCCAATTTGAAGTTGTGAATTTGAAATTTCAAATAAACAATTTAGAATTAATAATTCAAATTTTAACTATACTTCAATTTGAAGTTGTGAATTTAAATTCTCAAATAAACAATTTAAATTTAAATAATTAAAAATTTTAACTATACTTAATTTGAATTTGTAATTTGAAATTCTCAAATAAACAATTTAGAATTAATAATTAAAAATTTTAACTATACTTAATTTGAAGTTGTGAATTTAAATTCTCAAAAAAAATTTAGAATTAATAATTCAAATTTTAACTATTTTAATTTAAGTTGTAATTTGAAATTCTCAAATAAACAATTTAGAATTAATAATTAAAAATTGTTAACTATCTTCAATTTGAAGTTGTGAATTTAAAATTTCAAATAAACAATTTAAAATTTAATAATTAAAATTTTAACATACTTAAATTTGAAGTTGTGAATTTAAATTCTCAAATAAACAATTTAGAATTAATAATTCAAATTTTAACTATATTTAATTTGAAGTTGTGAATTTAAAATTTCCCAAATAAACAATTTAGAATTAATAATTACAAATTGTTAACTATTTCAATTTGAAGTTGTGAATTTGAAATTCTAAAATAAAAATTTAGAATATAATTACAAATTGTTAACTATCTTCAATTTGAAGTTGTGAATTTAAAATTTCAAATAAAAAATTTTAGAATTAAAATTACAAATTGTTAACTATACTTCAATTTGAAGTTGGAATTTGAAATTCTCAAATAAACAATTTAGAATTAAAAATTTTCAAATTTTAATATACTTCAATTTGAAGTTGTGAATTTGAAATTCTCAAATAAACAATTTAGAATTAAAAATTTTCAAATTTTAACTATACTTCAATTTGAAGTTGTGAATTTGAAATTCTCAAATAAACAATTTAGAATTAATAATTTCAAATTTTTAACTATACTTCAATTTGAAGTTGTGAATTTGAAATTCTCAAATAAACAATTTAGAATTAATAATTACAAATTGTTAACTATACTTCAATTTGAAGTTGTGAATTTGAAATTCTCAAATAAACAATTTAGAATTAAAAATTTTCAAATTTTAACATACTTCAATTTGAAGTTGTAATTTGAAATTCTCAAATAAACAATTTAGAATTAATAATTACAAATTGTTAACTATACTTCAATTTGAAGTTGTAATTTGAAATTCTCAAATAAACAATTTAGAATTAATAATTACAAATTGTTAACTATACTTCAATTTGAAGTTGTGAATTTGAAATTCTCAAATAAACAATTTAGAATAATAATTACAAATTGTTAACTATATTTTAATTTGAAGTTGTGAATTTGAAATCTCAAATAAACAATTTAGAATTAATAATTACAAATTGTTAACTATACTTCAATTTGAAGTTGTGAATTTGAAATTCTCAAATAAACAATTTAGAATTAATAATTACAAATTGTTAACTATACTTAATTTGAAGTTGTGAATTTGAAATTCTCAAATAAACAATTTAGAATTAATAATTACAAATTGTTAACTATACTTCAATTTGAAGTTGTGAATTTGAAATTCTCAAATAAACAATTTAGAATAATAATTACAAATTGTTAACTATATTTTAATTTGAAGTTGTGAATTTGAAATTCTCAAATAAACAATTTAAAAATTAATAATTCAAATATAACTATACTTCAATTTGAAGTTGTGAATTTGAAATTCTCAAATAAACAATTTAAAATTAAAAATTTACAAATTTTAACTATACTTAATTTGAAGTGAATTTGAAATTCTCAAATAAAAATTTAGAATAATAATTACAAATTTTAACTATATTAATTGAAGTTGTAATTTGAAATTCTCAAATAAACAATTTAAATAAAAATTACAAATTGTTAACTATACTTAATTTAAGTTGTGAATTTGAAATCTCAAATAAACAATTTAGAATTAATAATTACAAATTTTAACTATACTTCAATTTGAAGTTGTAATTTGAAATTCTCAAATAAACAATTTAGAATTAATAATTACAAATTGTTAACTATACTTCAATTTGAAGTTGTGAATTTGAAATTCTAAAATAAAAAATTTAGAATTAATAATTACAAATTGTTAACTATACTTAATTTGAAGTTGTGAATTTGAAATTCTCAAATAAACAATTTAGAATTAATAATTACAAATTGTTAACTATACTTCAATTTGAAGTTGTGAATTTGAAATTCTCAAATAAACAATTTAGAATTAATAATTACAAATTGTTAACTATACTTCAATTTGAAGTTGTGAATTTAAAAATTCTCAAATAAACAATTTAGAATTAATAATTACAAATTTTAACTATACTTCAATTTGAAGTTGTGAATTTGAAATTCTCAAATAAACAATTTAGAATTAATAATTACAAATTTTAACTATACTTCAATTTGAAGTTGTGAATTTGAAATTCTCAAATAAACAATTTAGAATTAATAATTAAAATTTTAACTATACTTCAATTTGAAGTTGTGAATTTGAAATTTCAAATAAACAATTTAGAATTAATAATTACAAATTGTTAACTATACTTAATTTGAAGTTGTGAATTTGAAATTCTCAAATAAACAATTTAGAATAATAATTACAAATTGTTAACTATACTTCAATTTGAAGTTGTGAATTTAAATTCTCAAATAAACAATTTAGAATTAATAATTCAAATTTTAACTATACTTCAATTTGAAGTTGTGAATTTGAAATTCTCAAATAAACAATTTAGAATTAATAATTACAAATTGTTAACTATACTTTAATTGAAGTTGTGAATTTGAAATTCTCAAATAAACAATTTAGAATTAATAATTACAAATTGTTAACTATATTTCAATTTGAAGTTGTGAATTTGAAATTCTCAAATAAACAATTTAGAATTAATAATTACAAATTGTTAACTATACTTCAATTTGAAGTTGTGAATTTGAAATTCTCAAATAAACAATTTAGAATATAATTACAAATTGTTAACTATACTTCAATTTGAAGTTGTGAATTTAAAAATTCTCAAAAAAACAATTTAGAATATAATTACAAATTGTTAACTATACTTTAATTTGAAGTTGTGAATTTGAAATTCTCAAATAAACAATTTAGAATTAATAATTACAAATTTTAACTATACTTCAATTTGAAGTTGTGAATTTAAAATTCTCAAATAAACAATTTAGAATTAATAATTACAAATTTTAACTATACTTCAATTTGAAGTTGTGAATTTGAAATTCTCAAATAAACAATTTAGAATTAAATTACAAATTGTTAACTATACTTCAATTTGAAGTTGTGAATTTGAAATTCTCAAATAAACAATTTAGAATTAATAATTACAAATTGTTAACTATATTCAATTTGAAGTTGTGAATTTGAAATTCTCAAATAAACAATTTAAATTAAAAATTACAAATTTTAACTATACTTCAATTTGAAGTTGTGAATTTGAAATTCTCAAATAAACAATTTAGAATTAATAATTACAAATTGTTAACTATACTTAATTTGAAGTTGTGAATTTGAAATTCTCAAATAAACAATTTAGAATTAATAATTACAAATTGTTAACTATACTTAATTTGAAGTTGTGAATTTGAAATTCTCAAATAAACAATTTAGAATTAATAATTACAAATTTTAACTATATTTTAATTTAAAGTTGTGAATTTAAAATTTCTCAAATAAACAATTTAGAATTAATAATTACAAATTTTAACTATACTTCAATTTGAAGTTGTGAATTTGAAATTCTCAAATAAACAATTTAGAATTAATAATTACAAATTGTTAACTATACTTCAATTTGAAGTTGTGAATTTGAAATTCAAATAAACAATTTAGAACTAATAATTACAAATTGTTAACTATACTTCAATTTGAAGTTGTGAATTTGAAATTCTCAAATAAACAATTTAGAATTAATAATTACAAATTGTTAACTATATTCAATTTGAAGTTGTGAATTTGAAATTCTCAAAAAAACAATTTAGAATTAATAATTCAAATTTTAACTATACTTCAATTTGAAGTTGTAATTTGAAATTCTCAAATAAACAATTTAGAATTAATAATTACAAATTTTAACATACTTAATTTGAAGTTGTGAATTTGAAATTCTCAAATAAAAAATTTAGAATTAAAAATTTTCAAATTTTAACTATACTTCAATTTGAAGTTGTGAATTTGAAATTCTCAAATAAACAATTTAGAATTAATAATTACAAATTGTTAACTATACTTCAATTTGAAGTTGTGAATTTGAAATTCTCAAATAAACAATTTAGAATTAATAATTACAAATTGTTAACTATACTTCAATTTGAAGTTGTGAATTTGAAATTCTCAAATAAACAATTTAGAATTAATAATTACAAATTGTTAACTATACTTCAATTTGAAGTTGGAATTTGAAATTCTCAAATAAACAATTTAGAATTAATAATTACAAATTTTAACTATACTTCAATTTGAAGTTGTGAATTTGAAATTTCAAATAAACAATTTAGAATTAATAATTCAAATTTTAACTATACTTCAATTTGAAGTTGTGAATTTGAAATTCTCAAATAAACAATTTAGAATTAAAAATTTTCAAATTTTAACTATACTAATTTAAGTTGTGAATTTGAAATTCTCAAATAAACAATTTAGAATTAAAATTTTCAAATTGTTAACTATACTTCAATTTGAAGTTGTGAATTTGAAATTCTCAAATAAACAATTTAGAATTAATAATTACAAATTGTTAACTATACTTCAATTTGAAGTTGTGAATTTGAAATCTCAAATAAACAATTTAGAATTAATAATTACAAATTGTTAACTATACTTCAATTTGAAGTTGTAATTTGAAATTCTCAAATAAACAATTTAGAATTAATAATTACAAATTGTTAACTATACTTCAATTTGAAGTTGTGAATTTGAAATTCTCAAATAAACAATTTAGAATTAATTTACAAATTGTTAACTATACTTCAATTTGAAGTTGTAATTTGAAATTCTCAAATAAACAATTTAGAATTAATAATTACAAATTGTTAACTATACTTCAATTTGAAGTTGTGAATTTGAAATTCTCAAATAAACAATTTAGAATTAATAATTTCAAATTATTAACTATACTTCAATTTGAAGTTGTGAATTTGAAATTTCAAATAAACAATTTAGAATTAATAATTACAAATTGTTAACTATACTTCAATTTGAAGTTGTGAATTTGAAATTCTGAAATAAACAATTTAGAACTGATAATTACAAATTGTTAACTATACTTCAATTTGAAGTTGTAATTTGAAATCTCAAATAAACAATTTAGAACTGATAATTACAAATTGTTAACTATACTTCAATTTGAAGTTGTGAATTTGAAATTCTCAAATAAACAATTTAGAATGATAATTACAAATTGTTAACTATACTTCAATTTGAAGTTGTAAATTTGAAATTCTCAAATAAACAATTTAGAATTAATTATTTTAAATTATTAACTATACTTCAATTTGAAGTTGTGAATTTGAAATTCTCAAATAAACAATTTAGAACTAATAATTACAAATTGTTAACTATACTTCAATTTGAAGTTGTGAATTTGAAATTCTCAAATAAACAATTTAGAATTAATAATTTCAAACTATTAACTATACTTCAATTTGAAGTTGTGAATTTGAAATTCTCAAATAAACAATTTAGAATTAATAATTACAAATTGTTAACTATACTTCAATTTGAAGTTGTGAATTTGAAATTCTCAATAAACTATTTAGAATTAATAATTTCAAATTATTAACTATACTTCAATTTGAAGTTGTGAATTTGAAATTCTCAAATAAACAATTTAGAATTAATAATTACAAATTGTTAACTATACTTCAATTTGAAGTTGTGAATTTGAAATTCTCAAATAAACAATTTAGAACTGATAATTACAAATTGTTAACTATACTTCAATTTGAAGTTGTGAATTTGAAATTCTCAAATAAACAATTTAGAACTGATAATTACAAATTGTTAACTATACTTCAATTTGAAGTTGTGAATTTGAAATTCTCAAATAAACAATTTAGAATTAATAATTACAAATTGTTAACTATACTTCAATTTGAAGTTGTGAATTTGAAATTCTCAAATAAACAATTTAGAATTAAAAATTTTACAAATTGTTAACTATACTTCAATTTGAAGTTGTGAATTTGAAATTCTCAAATAAACAATTTAGAATTAATAATTACAAATTGTTAACTATACTTCAATTTGAAGTTGTGAATTTGAAATTCTCAAATAAACAATTTAGAATTAATAATTACAAATTGTTAACTATACTTCAATTTGAAGTTGTGAATTTGAAATTCTCAAATAAACAATTTAGAACTGATAATTACAAATTGTTAACTATACTTCAATTTGAAGTTGTGAATTTGAAATTCTCAAAAAAACAATTTAGAACTGATAATTACAAATTGTTAACTATACTTTAATTTGAAGTTGTGAATTTGAAATTCTCAAATAAACAATTTAGAAATGATAATTACAAATTGTTAACTATACTTCAATTTGAAGTTGTGAATTTGAAATTCTCAAATAAACAATTTAGAATTAATTATTTCAAACTATTAACTATACTTCAATTTGAAGTTGTGAATTTGAAATTCTCAAAAAAAAAAAAAAAAAAAAAAAAAAAAAAAAAAAAAAAAAAAAAAAAAAAAAAAAAAAAAAAAAAAAAAAAAAAAAAAAAAAAAAAAAAAAAAAAAAAAAAAAAAAAAAAAAAAAAAAAAAAAAAAAAAAAAAAAAAAAAAAAAAAAAAAAAAAAAAAAAAAAAAAAAAAAAAAAAAAAAAAAAAAAAAAAAAAAAAAAAAAAAAAAAAAAAAAAAAAAAAAAAAAAAAAAAAAAAAAAAAAAAAAAAAAAAAAAAAAAAAAAAAAAAAAAAAAAAAAAAAAAAAAAAAAAAAAAAAAAAAAAAAAAAAAAAAAAAAAAAAAAAAAAAAAAAAAAAAAAAAAAAAACCCCCCCCCCCCCCCCCCCCCCCCCCCCCCCCCCCCCCCCCAATTTGAAGTTGTGAATTTGAAATTCTCAAATAAACAATTTAGAATTAAAATTACAAATTGTTAACTATACTTCAATTTGAAGTTGTGAATTTGAAATCTCAAATAAACAATTTAGAATTAATAATTTCAAATTGTTAACTATACTTCAATTTGAAGTTGTGAATTTGAAATTCTCAAATAAAAATTTAGAATTAATAATTACAAATTGTTAACTATACTAATTTGAAGTTGTGAATTTGAAATTCTCAAATAAACAATTTAGAATTAATAATTCAAATTATTAACTATACTTCAATTTGAAGTTGTGAATTTGAAATTCTCAAATAAACAATTTAGAATTAATAATTACAAATTGTTAACTATACTTCAATTTGAAGTTGTGAATTTGAAATTCTCAAATAAACAATTTAGAATATAATTACAAATTGTTAACTATACTAATTTGAAGTTGTGAATTTGAAATTCTAAATAAACAATTTAGAACTATAATTACAAATTGTTAACTATACTTAATTTAAGTTGTGAATTTGAAATTTCAAATAAACAATTTAGAATTAATAATTACAAATTGTTAACTATACTTCAATTTGAAGTTGTAATTTGAAATTTCAAATAAACAATTTAGAATTAATAATTACAAATTGTTAACTATACTTCAATTTGAAGTTTGAATTTGAAATCTCAAATAAACATTTAGAATTAATAATTTCAAATTATTAACTATACTTAATTTGAAGTTGTGAATTTAAATTCTCAAATAAACAATTTAGAATTAATAATTACAAATTGTTAACTATATTCAATTTGAAGTTGTAATTTGAAATTCTCAAATAAACAATTTAGAACTGATAATTACAAATTGTTAACTATACTTCAATTTGAAGTTGTGAATTTGAAATTCTCAAATAAACAATTTAGAATTAAAATTACAAATTGTTAACTATACTCAATTTGAAGTTGTGAATTTGAAATCTCAAATAAACAATTTAGAATTAATAATTACAAATTGTTAACTATACTTAATTTGAAGTTGTGAATTTGAAATTCTCAAATAAACAATTTAGAATTAATAATTACAAATTGTTAACTATACTTCAATTTGAAGTTGTGAATTTGAAATTCTCAAATAAACAATTTAGAATGATAATTACAAATTGTTAACTATACTTAATTTGAAGTTGTGAATTTGAAGTTCTCAAATAAACAATTTAGAACTAATAATTACAAATTGTTAACTATACTTTAATTTGAAGTTGTGAATTTGAAATTCTTAAATAAACAATTTAGAATTAATAATTACAAATTATTAACTATACTTCAATTTGAAGTTGTAAATTTGAAATTCTCAAACAACAATTTAGAATTAATAATTTCAAATTATTAACTATACTTCAATTTGAAGTTCTGAATTTGAAATTCTCAAATAAACAATTTAGAATTAATAATTACAAATTATAACTATACTTCAATTTGAAGTTGTGAATTTGAAATTCTCAAATAGAAAATTTAGAATTAATAATTACAAATTTTTTAACTATACTTCAATTTGAAGTTGTGAATTTGAAATTCTCAAATAAACAATTTAGAACTAATAATTACAAATTGTTTAACTATACTTCAATTTGAAGTTGTGAATTTGAAATTCTCAAATAAACAATTTAGAACTGATAATTACAAATTTTTTAACTATACTTCAATTTGAAGTTGTGAATTTGAAATTCTCAAATAAACAATTTAGAATTAAAAATTTTACAAATTTTAAAACTATACTTCAATTTGAAGTTGTGAATTTAAAATTCTCAAATAAACAATTTAGAATTAATAATTACAAATTGTTAACTATACTCAATTTGAAGTTGTGAATTTGAAATTCTCAAATAAACAATTTAGAATTAATAATTTCAAATTTTTAAAACTATACTTCAATTTGAAGTTGTGAATTTGAAATTCTCAAATAAACAATTTAGAATTAATAATTACAAATTGTTAACTATACTTCAATTTGATGTTGTGAATTTGAAATTCTCAAATAAACAATTTAAAATTAATAATTACAAATTGTTAACTATATTTAATTTGAAGTTGTGAATTTGAAATTCTCAAAAAAACAATTTAGAATTAATAATTTCAAATTATTAACTATACTTCAATTTGAAGTTGTGAATTTGAAACTCTCAAATAAACTATTTAGAATTAATAATTTCAAATTATTAACTATACTTCAATTTGAAGTTGTGAATTTGAAATTTTCAAATAAACAATTTAGAACTGATAATTACAAATTGTTAACTATACTTCAATTTGAAGTTGTGAATTTGAAATTCTCAAATAAACAATTTAGAATTAATAATTTCAAATTATTAACTATATTTCAATTTGAAGTTGTGAATTTGAAATTCTCAAAAAAACAATTTAGAATTAATAATTTCAAATTATTAACTATACTTCAATTTGAAGTTGTGAATTTGAAATTCTCAAATAAACAATTTAGAACTAAAAATTTTACAAATTGTTAACTATACTTCAATTTGAAGTTGTGAATTTGAAATTCTCAAATAACAATTTAGAATTAATAATTACAAATTGTTAACTATACTTCAATTTGAAGTTGTGAATTTGAAATTCTCAAATAACAATTTAGAATTAAAATTACAAATTATTAACTATACTTCAATTTGAAGTTGTGAATTTGAAATTCTCAAATAAACAATTTAGAACTGATAATTACAAATTGTTAACTATACTTAATTGAAGTTGTAAATTTGAAATACTTAAATAAACAATTTAGAATTACTAATTTCAAGTTATTAACTATACTTCAATTTGAAGTTGTGAATTTTAAATTTCAATAAACAATTTAGAATTAATAATTTCAAATTATTAACTATACTTCAATTTGAAGTTGTTGATTTGAAATTCTCAAATAACAATTTAGAATTAATAATTTCAAATTATTAACTATACTTCAATTTGAAGTTGTGAATTTGAAATTCTCAAATAAACAATTTAGAATTAATAATTACAAATTATTAACTATACTTCAATTTGAAGTTGTGAATTGAAATTCTCAAATAACAATTTAGAATTAATAATTACAAATTGTTAACTATACTTCAATTTGAAGTTGTGAATTTAAAAGTTCTCAAATAAACAATTTAGAACTAATAATTACAAATTGTTAACTATATTTTAATTTGAAGTTGTGAATTTGAAATTTAAATAAACAATTTAGAATTAATAATTAAAATTATTAACTATACTAATTTGAAGTTGTAAATTTGAAATACTCAAATAAACAATTTAGAATTAATAATTTCAAATTATTAACTATATTCAATTTGAAGTTGTGAATTTGAAATTCTCAAATAAACAATTTAGAACTAATAATTACAAATTGTTAACTATACTTCAATTTGAAGTTGTGAATTTGAAATTCTCAAATAACAATTTAGAATTAATAATAACAAATTGTTAACTATACTTCAATTTGAAGTTGTAAATTTGAAACTCTCAAATAAACTATTAAGAATTAATAATTTCAAATTATTAACTATACTTCAATTTGAAGTTGTGAATTTGAAATTCTCAAATAAACAATTTAGAACTAATAATTACAAATTGTTAACTATACTTCAATTTGAAGTTGTGAATTTGAAAACTCAATAAACAATTTAGAACTGATAATTACAAATTGTTAACTATACTTTAATTTGAAGTTGTGAATTTGAAATTCTCAAATAAACAATTTAGAATTAATAATTTCAAATTATTAACTATACTTCAATTTGAAGTTGTGAATTTGAAATTCTCAAAAAAACAATTTAGAATTAATAATTACAAATTGTTAACTATACTTCAATTTGAAGTTGTGAATTTGAAATTCTCAAAAAAGACAATTTAGAATTAAAATTACAAATTATTAACTATACTTCAATTTGAAGTTGTGAATTTGAAATTCTCAAAAAAACAATTTAGAATTAATAATTACAAATTGTTAACTATACTTCAATTTGAAGTTGTGAATTTGAAATTCTCAAATAAACAATTTAGAATTAATAATTTCAAATTATTAACTATACTTCAATTTGAAGTTGTGAATTTGAAATTCTCAAATAAACAATTTAGAATTAATAATTACAAATTATTAACTATACTTCAATTTGAAGTTGTGAATTTGAAATTCTCAAATAAACTATTTAGAATTAATAATTTCAAATTATTAACTATACTTCAATTTGAAGTTGTGAATTTGAAATTCTCAAATAAACAATTTAGAATTAATAATTTCAAATTGTTAACTATACTTCAATTTGAAGTTGTGAATTTGAAATCTCAAATAAACAATTTAGAATTAATAATTTCAAATTATTAACTATACTTCAATTTGAAGTTGTGAATTTGAAATTCTCAAATAAACAATTTAGAATTAATAATTACAAATTGTTAACTATACTTCAATTTGAAGTTGTGAATTTGAAATTCTCAAATAAACAATTTAGAACTGATAATTACAAATTGTTAACTATACTCAATTTGAAGTTGTGAATTTGAAATTCTCAAATAAACAATTTAGAATTAAAAATTACAAATTGTTAACTATACTTCAATTTGAAGTTGTGAATTTGAAACTCTCAAATAAACAATTTAGAATTAATAATTTCAAATTATTAACTATACTTCAATTTGAAGTTGTGAATTTGAAATTCTCAAATAAACAATTTAGAATTAATAATTTCAAATTATTAACTATACTTCAATTTGAAGTTGTGAATTTGAAATTCTCAAATAAACAATTTAGAACTGATAATTACAAATTGTTAACTATACTTCAATTTGAAGTTGTGAATTTAGAATTCTCAAATAAACAATTTAGAACTAATAATTACAAATTGTTAACTATACTTCAATTTGAAGTTGTGAATTTGAAATTCTCAAATAAACAATTTAGAACTAATAATTACAAATTGTTAACTATACTTCAATTTGAAGTTGTGAATTTGAAATTCTCAAATAAACAATTTAGAATTAATAATTACAAATTGTTAACTATACTTCAATTTGAAGTTGTGAATTTGAAATTCTCAAATAAACAATTTAGAACTGATAATTACAAATTGTTAACTATACTTCAATTTAAAGTTGTGAATTTAAAATTCTCAAATAAAAATTTAGAATTAATAATTACAAATTGTTAACTATACTTCAATTTGAAGTTGTGAATTTGAAATTCTCAAATAAACAATTTAGAACTGATAATTACAAATTGTTAACTATACTCAATTTGAAGTTGTGAATTTAAAATCTCAAATAAACAATTTAGAACTGATAATTACAAATTGTTAACTATACTTCAATTTGAAGTTGTGAATTTGAAATTCTCAAATAAACAATTTAGAATTAAAATTACAAATTGTTAACTATACTTTAATTTGAAGTTGTGAATTTGAAACTCTCAAATAAATTATTTAGAATTAATAATTTCAAATTATTAACTATACTTCAATTTGAAGTTGTGAATTTAAAATTCTCAAATAAACAATTTAGAATTAATAATTACAAATTGTTAACTATACTTCAATTTGAAGTTGTGAATTTGAAACTCTCAAATAAACTATTTAGAATTAATAATTTCAAATTATTAACTATACTTCAATTTGAAGTTGTGAATTTGAAACTCTCAAATAAACTATTTAGAATTAATAATTTCAAATTATTAACTATACTTCAATTTGATGTTGTTAATTTGAAATTACAAATAAACAATTTAGATTTAATAATTACAAATTGTTAACTATACTTCAATTTGAAGTTGTGAATTTGAAATTCTCAAATAAACAATTTAGAATTAATAATTTCAAGTTATTAACTATACTTCAATTTGAAGTTGTGAATTTGAAATTCTCAAATAAACAATTTAGAATTAATAATTTTAAATTATTAACTATACTTCAATTTGAAGTTGTGAATTTGAAATTCTCAAATAAACAATTTAGAATTAATAATTACAAATTGTTAACTATAGTTCAATATGAAGTTGTGAATTTGAAATTCTCAAATAAACCATTTAGAACTAATAATTACAAATTGTTAACTATACTTCAATTTGAAGTTGTGAAATTGAAATTCTTAAATAAACAATTTAGAATTAATAATTTCAAATTATTAAATATACTTCAATTTGAAGTTGTTAATTTGAAATTCTTAAATAAACAATTTAGAATTAATAATTACAAATTGTTAACTATACTTCAATTTGAAGTTGTGAATTTGAAATTCTCAAATAAACAATTTAGAACTAATAATTACAAATTGTTAACTATACTTCAATTTAAAGTTGTAATTTTAAAATTCAAATAAACAATTTAGAACTAATAATTACAAATTGTTAACTATACTTCAATTTGAAGTTGTGAATTTGAAATTCTCAAATAAACAATTTAGAACTGATAATTACAAATTGTTAACTATACTTCAATTTGAAGTTGTGAATTTGAAACTCTCAAATAAACTATTTAGAATTAATAATTTCAAATTATTAACTATACTTCAATTTGAAGTTGTGAATTTGAAATTCTCAAATAAACAATTTAGAATTAATAATTTCAAATTATTAACTATACTTGAATTTGAAGTTGTTAATTTGAAATTCTCAAATAAACAATTTAGAATTAATAATTACAAATTGTTAACTATACTTCAATTTGAAGTTGTGAATTTGAAATTCTCAAATAAACAATTTAGAACTGATAATTACAAATTGTTAACTATACTTCAATTTGAAGTTGTGAATTTGAAAATCTCAAATAAACTATTTAGAATTAATAATTACAAATTGTTAACTATACTTCAATTTAAAGTTGTGATTTTAAATTCAAATAAACAATTTAGAACTAATAATTACAAATTGTTAACTATACTTCAATTTGAAGTTGTGAATTTGAAATTCTCAAATAAACAATTTAGAACTGATAATTACAAATTGTTAACTATACTTCAATTTGAAGTTGTGAATTTGAAAATCTCAAATAAACAATTTAGAACTGATAATTACAAATTGTTAACTATACTTTAATTTGAAGTTGTGAATTTGAAATTCTCAAATAAACAATTTAGAATTAAAATTACAAATTGTTAACTATACTTCAATTTGAAGTTGTCAATTTGAAATTCTCAAATAAACAATTTAGAATTAATAATTACGAATTGTTAACTATATTTCAATTTGAAGTTGTGAATTTGAAATTCTCAAATAAACAATTTAGAATTAATAATTTCAAGTTATTAACTATACTTCAATTTGAAGTTGTGAATTTGAAATTCTCAAATAAACAAATTAGAATTAATAATTTAAAATAATTAACTATACTTCAATTTGAAGTTGGAATTTGAAATTCTCAAATAACAATTTAGAATTAATAATTTCAAATTATTAACTATACTTCAATTTGAAGTCGTGAATTTAAAATTCTCAAATAAATAATTTAGAATTAATAATTTCAAATTATTAACTATACTTCAATTACAAGTTGTGAATTTGAAATTCTCAAATAAACAATTTAGAACTGATAGCTACAAATTGTTAACTATACTTCAATTAGAAGTTGTGAATTTAAAATTCTCAAATAAACAATTTAGAACTAATAATTACAAATTGTTAACTATACTTCAATTTGAAGTTGTGAATTTGAAATTCTCAAATAACAATTTAGAATTAATAATTACAAATTGTTAACTATACTTCATTTGAAGTTGTGAATTTGAAATTCTCAAATAAACAATTTAGAATTAATAATTTCAAGTTATTAACTATACTTCAATTTGAAGTTGTGAATTAGAAATTCTCAAATAAACAAATTAGAATTAATAATTTAAAATTATTAACTATACTTCAATTTGAAGTTGTGAATTTGAAATTCTCAAATAACAGTTTAGAACTAATAATTACAAATTGTTAACTATACTTCAATTTGAAGTTGTGAATTTGAAATTCTCAAATAAACAATTTAGAATTAATAATTTCAAGTTAATAACTATACGTCAATTTGAAGTTGTGAATTTGAAATTCTCAAATAAACAAGTTAGAATTAATAATTACAAATTGTTAACTATACTTCAATTTGAAGTTGTGAATTTGAAATTCACAAATAAACAATTTAGAATTAATAATTACAAATTGTTAACTATACTCAATTTGAAGTTGTGAATTTGAAATTCTCAAATAAACAATTTAGAATTAATAATTTCAAGTTATTAACTATACTTCAATTTGAAGTTGTGAATTTGAAATTCTCAAATAAACAATTTAAAACTGATAATTACAAATTGTTAACTATACTTTAATTTGAAGTTGTGAATTTGAAATTCTCAAATAAACAATTTAGAAGTAAAATTACAAATTGTTAACTATACTTCAATTTGAAGTTGTGAATTTGAAATTCTCAAATAAACAATTAGAATTAATAATTTCAAGTTATTAACTATACCTCAATTGAAGTTGTGAATTTGAAATTCAAATAAACAATTTAGAATTAATAATTACAAATTGTTAACTATACTCAATTTGAAGTTGTGAATTTGAAATTCTCAAATAAACAATTTAGAATTAATAATTACAAATTGTTAACTATACTTCAATTTGAAGTTGTGCATTTGAATTTCTCAAATAAACAATTTAGAATTAATAATTTAAGTTATTAACTATATAATAATTACAAATTATTAACTATACTTCAATTTTAAGTTGTAAATTTGAAATTCTCATATAAACAATTTAGAATTAATAATTACAAATTGTTAACTATACTTCAATTTGAAGTTGTGAATTTGAAATTACAAATAAACAATTTAGAATTAATAATTACAAATTATTAACTATACTTCAATTTGAAGTTGTGAATTTGAAATTCTCAAATAAACAATTTAGAATTAATAATTTCAAGTTATTAACTATACTTCAATTTGAAGTTGTGAATTTGAAATTCTCAAATAAACAATTTAAAACTGATAATTACAAATTGTTAACTATACTTTTAACTTGAAGTTGTGAATTTGAAATTCTCAAATAAACAATTTAGAGGTAAAATTACAAATTGTTAACTATACTTCAATTTGAAGTTGTGAATTTGAAATTCTCAAATAAACAATTTAGAATTAATAATTTCAAGTTATTAACTATACGTCAATTTGAAGTTGTGAATTTGAAATTCTCAAATAAACAATTTAGAATTAATAATTACAAATTGTTAACTATACTTCAATTTGAAGTTGTGAATTTGAAATTCTCAAATAAACAATTTAGAATTAATAATTACAAATTGTTAACTATACTTCAATTTGAAGTTGTGAATTTGAAAGTCTCAAATAAACAATTTAAAACTGATAATTACAAATTGTTAACTAACCTTCAATTTGAAGTTGTGAATTTGAAATTCTCAAATAAACAATTTAGAACTGATAATTACAAATTGTTAACTATACTTTAATTTGAAGTTGTGAATTTGAAATTCTCAAATAATCAATTTAGAAGTAAAATTACAAATTGTTAACTATACTTCAATTTGAAGTTGTGAATTTGAAATTCTCAAATAAACAATTTAGAATTAATAATTTCAAGTTATTAACTATACTTCAATTTTAAGTTGTAAATTTGAAATTCTCATATAAACAATTTAGAATTAATAATTACAAATTGTTAACTACACTTCAATTTGAAGTTGTGAATTTGAAATTCACAAATAAACAATTTAGAATTAATAATTACAAATTATTAACTATACTTCAATTTGAAGTTGTGAATTTGAAATTCTCAAATAAACAATTTAGAATTAATAATTTCAAGTTATTAACTATACTTCAATTTGAAGTTGTGAATTTGAAATTCTCAAATAAACAATTTAAAACTGATAATTACAAATTGTTAACTATACTTTAACTTGAAGTTGTGAATTTGAAATTCTCAAATAAACACTTTAGAAGTAAAATTACAAATTGTTAACTATACTTCAATTTGAAGTTGTGAATTTGAAATTCTCAAATAAACAATTTAGAATTAATAATTTCAAGTTATTAACTATACGTCAATTTGAAGTTGTGAATTTGAAATTCTCAAATAAACAATTTAGAATTAATAATTACAAATTGTTAACTATACTTCAATTTGAAGTTGTGAATTTGAAATTCTCAAATAAACAATTTAGAATTAATAATTACAAATTGTTAACTATACTTCAATTTGAAGTTGTGAATTTGAAATTCTCAAATAAACAATTTAGAATTAATAATTTCAAGTTATTAACTATACTTCAATTTGAAGTTGTGAATTTGAAATTCTCAAATAAACAATTTAGAATTAATAATTTCAAATTATTTACTATACTTCAATTTGAAGTTGTGAATTTGAAATTCTCAAATAACAATTTAGAATTAATAATTTCAAATTATTAACTATACTTTAATTTGAAGTTGTGAATTTAAAATTCTCAAATAAACAATTTAGAATTAATAATTTCAAATTATTAACTATACTTCAATTTGAAGTTGTGAATTTGAAATTCTCAAATAAACAATTTAGAACTGATAATTACAAATTGTTAACTATACTTCAATTAGAAGTTGTGAATTTGAAATTCTCAAATAAACAATTTAGAACTGATAATTACAAATTGTTAACTATACTTCAATTAGAAGTTGTGAATTTAAAATTCTCAAATAAACAGTTTAGAACTAATAATTACAAATTGTTAACTATACTTCAATTTGAAGTTGTGAATTTGAAATTCTCAAATAAACAATTTAGAATTAATAATTTCAAGTTAATAACTATACGTCAATTTGAAGTTGTGAATTTGAAATTCTCAAATAAACAAGTTAGAATTAATAATTACAAATTGTTAACTATACTAATTTGAAGTTGTGAATTTGAAATTCTCAAATAAACAATTTAGAATTAATAATTACAAATTGTTAACTATACTTCAATTTGAAGTTGTGAATTTGAAATTCTCAAATAAAAAATTTTAGAATTAATAATTTCAAATTATTAACTATACTTCAATTTGAAGTTGTGAATTTGAAATTCTCAAATAAACAATTTAGAATTAATAATTAAACAAATTATTAACTATACTTCAATTTGAAGTTGTGAATTTGAAATTCTCAAATAAACAATTTAGAATTAATAATTACAAATTGTTAACTATACTTCAATTTGAAGTTGTGAATTTGAAATTTCAAATAAACAATTTAGAATTAATAATTACAAATTATTAACTATACTTCAATTTGAAGTTGTAAATTTGAAATTCTCAAATAAACAATTTAGAATTAATAATTTCAAGTTAATAACTATACTCAATTTGAAGTTGTGAATTTGAAATTCTCAAATAAACAATTTAGAATTAATAATTACAAATTGTTAACTATACTTAATTTGAAGTTGTGAATTTGAAATTCCAAATAAACAATTTAGAATTAATAATTACAAATTGTTAACTATACTTCAATTTGAAGTTGTGAATTTGAAATTCTCAAATAAACAATTTAGAATTAATAATTTCAAGTTATTAACTATACTCAAATTGAAGTTGTGAATTTGAAATTCTCAAATAAACAATTTAAATGATAATTACAAATTGTTAACTATACTTAATTTGAAGTTGTGAATTTGAAATTCTCAAATAAACAATTTAGAAGTAAAATTACAAATTGTTAACTATACTTCAATTTGAAGTTGTGAATTTGAAATTCTCAAATAAACAATTAGGAATTAATAATTTCAAATTATTAACTATACCTTCAATTGAAGTTGTGAATTTGAAATTCTCAAATAAACAATTTAGAATTAATAATTACAAATTGTTAACTATACTTCAATTTGAAGTTGTGAATTTGAAATTCTCAAATAAACAATTTAGAATTAATAATTACAAATTGTTAACTATACTTCAATTTGAAGTTGTGAATTTGAAATTCTCAAATAAACAATTTAGAATTAATAATTTCAAAATTATTAACTATACTTCAATTTTAAGTTGTAAATTTGAAATTCTCATATAAACAATTTAGAATTAATAATTACAAATTGTTAACTATACTTCAATTTGAAGTTGTGAATTTGAAATTCACAAATAAACAATTTAGAATTAATAATTACAAATTATTAACTATACTCAATTTGAAGTTGTGAATTTGAAATTCTCAAATAAACAATTTAGAATTAATAATTTCAAGTTATTAACTATACGTCAAATTGAAGTTGTGAATTTGAAATTCTCAAATAAACAATTTAGAATTAATAATTACAAATTGTTAACTATACTTCAATTTGAAGTTGTGAATTTGAAATTCTCAAATAAACAATTTAGAATTAATAATTACAAATTGTTAACTATACTTCAATTTGAAGTTGTGAATTTGAAAGTCTCAAATAAACAATTTAAACTGATAATTACAAATTGTTAACTAACCTTCAATTTGAAGTTGTGAATTTGAAATTCTCAAATAAACAATTTAGAACTGATAATTACAAATTGTTAACTATACTTTAATTTGAAGTTGTGAATTTGAAATTCTCAAATAAACAATTTAGAATAAAATTACAAATTGTTAACTATACTTCAATTTGAAGTTGTGAATTTGAAATTCTCAAATAAACAATTTAGAATTAATAATTTCAAGTTATTAACTATATTTCAATTTTAAGTTGTAAATTTGAAATTTAAATATAAACAATTTAGAATTAATAATTACAAATTGTTAACTATACTTCAATTTGAAGTTGTGAATTTGAAATTCCAAATAAACAATTTAGAATTAATAATTACAAATTATTAACTATACTTCAATTTGAAGTTGTGAATTTGAAATTCTCAAATAAACAATTTAGAATTAATAATTTCAAGTTATTAACTATACTCAATTTGAAGTTGTGAATTTGAAATTCTCAAATAAACAATTTAAAACTGATAATTACAAATTGTTAACTATACTTTAACTTGAAGTTGTGAATTTGAAATTCTCAAATAAACAATTTAGAAGTAAAATTACAAATTGTTAACTATACTTCAATTTGAAGTTGTGAATTTGAAATTCTCAAATAAACAATTTAGAATTAATAATTTCAAGTTATTAACTATACGTCAAATTGAAGTTGTGAATTTGAAATTCTCAAATAAACAATTTAAATTAATAATTACAAATTGTTAACTATACTTTAATTTGAAGTTGTGAATTTGAAATTCTCAAATAAACAATTTAGAATTAATAATTACAAATTGTTAACTATACTTCATTTGAAGTTGTGAATTTGAAATTCTCAAATAAACAATTTAGAATTAATAATTTCAAGTTATTAACTATACTCAATTTGAAGTTGTGAATTTGAAATTCTCAAATAAACAAATTAGAATTAATAATTTAAAATTATTAACTATACTTCAATTTGAAGTCGTGAATTTGAAATTCTCAAATAACAATTTAGAATTAATAATTTCAAATTATTAACTATACTTCAATTTGAAGTTGTGAATTTAAAATTCTCAAATAAACAATTTAGAATTAATAATTTCAAGTTATTAACTATACTTCAATTTGAAGTTGTGAATTTGAAATTCTCAAATAAACAATTTAGAACTGATAATTACAAATTGTTAACTATACTTAATTTGAAGTTGTGAATTTGAAATTCTCAAATAAACAATTTAGAATTAATAATTACAAATTGTTAACTATACTTCAATTTGAAGTTGTGCATTTGAATTTCTCAAATAAACAATTTAGAATTAATAATTTCAAGTTATTAACTATATAATAATTACAAATTATTAACTATACTTCAATTTTAAGTTGTAAATTTGAAATTCTCATATAAACAATTTAGAATTAATAATTACAAATTGTTAACTATACTTCAATTTGAAGTTGTGAATTTGAAATTCACAAATAAACAATTTAGAATTAATAATTACAAATTATTAACTATACTTCAATTTGAAGTTGTGAATTTGAAATTCTCAAATAAACAATTTAGAATTAATAATTTCAAGTTATTAACTATACTTCAATTTGAAGTTGTGAATTTGAAATTCTCAAATAAACAATTTAAAACTGATAATTACAAATTGTTAACTATACTTTAACTTGAAGTTGTGAATTTGAAATTCTCAAATAAACAATTTAGAAGTAAAAATTACAAATTGTTAACTATACTTCAATTTGAAGTTGTGAATTTGAAATTCTCAAATAAACAATTTAGAATTAATAATTTCAAGTAATTAACTATACGTCAATTTGAAGTTGTGAATTTGAAATTCTCAAATAAACAATTTAAATTAATAATTACAAATTGTTAACTATACTTCAATTTGAAGTTGTGAATTTGAAATTCTCAAATAAACAATTTAGAATTAATAATTACAAATTGTTAACTATACTTCAATTTGAAGTTGTGAATTTGAAATTCTCAAATAAACAATTTAAAACTGATAATTACAAATTGTTAACTAACCTTCAATTTGAAGTTGTGAATTTGAAATTCTCAAATAAACAATTTAGAACTGATAATTACAAATTGTTAACTATACTTTAATTTGAAGTTGTGAATTTGAAATTCTCAAATAAACAATTTAGAAGTAAAAATTACAAATTATTAACTATACTTCAATTTGAAGTTGTGAATTTGAAATTCTCAAATAAACAATTTAGAATTAATAATTTCAAGTTATTAACTATACTTCAATTTGAAGTTGTGAATTTGAAATTCTCAAATAAACAATTTAAAACTGATAATTACAAATTGTTAACTATACTTTAACTTGAAGTTGTGAATTTGAAATTCTCAAATAAACAATTTAGAAGTAAAATTACAAATTGTTAACTATACTTCAATTTGAAGTTGTGAATTTGAAATTCTCAAATAAACAATTTAGAATTAATAATTTCAAGTTATTAACTATACGTCAAATTGAAGTTGTGAATTTGAAATTCTCAAATAAACAATTTAGAATTAATAATTACAAATTGTTAACTATACTTCAATTTGAAGTTGTGAATTTGAAATTCTCAAATAAACAATTTAGAATTAATAATTAAAAATTTGGGTTAACTATACTTCAATTTGAAGTTGTGAATTTGAAATTCTAAATAAACAATTTAAAACTGATAATTACAAATTGTTAACTAACCTTCAATTTGAAGTTGTGAATTTGAAATTCTCAAATAAACAATTTAGAACTGATAATTACAAATTGTTAACTATACTTTAATTTGAAGTTGTGAATTTGAAATTCTCAAATAAACAATTTAGAAGTAAAAATTACAAATTGTTAACTATACTTCAATTTGAAGTTGTGAATTTGAAATTCTCAAATAAACAATTTAGAATTAATAATTTCAAGTTATTAACTATACGTCAATTTAAAGTTGTGAATTTGAAATTTTCAAATAAACAATTTAGAATTAATAATTACAAATTGTTAACTATACTTCAATTTGAAGTTGTGAATTTGAAATTCTCAAATAAACAATTTAGAATTAATAATTCAAGTTATTAACTATACTTCAATTTGAAGTTGTGAATTTGAAATTCTCAAATAAACAATTTAGAACTAATAATTACAAATTATTAACTATACTTTAACTTGAAGTTGTGAATTTGAAATTCTCAAATAAACAATTTAGAAGTAAAAATTACAAATTGTTAACTATACTTCAATTTGAAGTTGTGAATTTGAAATTCTCAAATAAACAATTTAGAATTAATAATTACAAATTGTTAACTATACTTCAATTTGAAGTTGTGAATTTGAAATTCTCAAATAAACAATTTAGAATTAATAATTTCAAGTTATTAACTATACTTCAATTTGAAGTTGTGAATTTGAAATTCTCAAATAAACAATTTAGAATTAATAATTACAAATTGTTAACTATACTTTTTAACTTTTTGAAGTTGTGAATTTGAAATTCTCAAATAAACAATTTAGAATTAATAATTTCAAGTTATTAACTATACTTCAATTTGAAGTTGTGAATTTGAAATTCTCAAATAAACAATTTAGAATTAATAATTACAAATTATTAACTATACTTCAATTTGAAGTTGTGAATTTGAAATTCTCAAATAAACAATTTAGAATTAATAATTACAAATTGTTAACTATACTTCAATTTAAGTTGTGAATTTGAAATTCTCAAATAAACAATTTAGAACTGATAATTACAAATTGTTAACTATACTTAAATTTGAAGTTAATAATTTGAAATTCTCAAATAAACAATTTAGAATTAATAATTACAAATTGTTAACTATACTTCAATTTAAGTTGATAATTTGAAATTCTCAAATAAACAATTTAGAATTAATAATTACAAATTATTAACTATACTTCAATTTGAAGTTGTAGAATTTGAAATTCTCAATAAACAATTTAGAATTAATAATTTACAAATTATTAACTATACTTCAATTTGAAGTTGTGAATTTGAAATTCTCAAATAAACAATTTAGAATTA
The DNA here is from genome assembly GCA_036346125.1 of Lycocerus yunnanus. NCBI lineage: Eukaryota > Metazoa > Arthropoda > Insecta > Coleoptera > Cantharidae > Lycocerus > Lycocerus yunnanus. Next base: position 39,188 of record JARFIX010000344.1, on the reverse strand, counting down.
AAATTACAAATTGTCAACTATACTTCAATTTGAAGTTGTGAATTTGAAATTCTCAAATAAACAATTTAGAATTAATAATTTCAAGTTATTAACTATACTTCAATTTGAAGTTGTGAATTTGAAATTCTCAAATAAACAATTTAGAATTAATAATTTCAAATTATTAACTATACTTCAATTTGAAGTTGTGAATTGAAATTCTCAAATAAACAATTTAGAATTAATAATTACAAATTGTTAACTATACTTCAATTTGAGTTGTGAATTTGAAATTCTCAAATAAACAATTTAGAATTAATAATTTCAAATTATTAACTATACTCAATTTGAAGTTGTGAATTTGAAATTCTCAAATAAACAATTTAGAATTAATAATTTCAAATTATTAACTATACTTCAATTTAAAGTTGTGAATTTGAAATTCTCAAATAAACAATTTAGAATTAAAAATTTTACAAATTATTAACTATACTTCAATTTGAAGTTGTAATTTGAAATTCTCAAATAAACAATTTAGAATTAATAATTACAAATTGTTAACTATACTTCAATTTGAAGTTGTGAATTTAAAATTCTCAAATAAACAATTTAGAACTAATAATTACAAATTGTTAACTATACTTCAATTTGAAGTTGTGAATTTAAAATTCTCAAATAAAAATTTAGAACTGATAATTACAAATTGTTAACTATACTTCAATTTGAAGTTGTGAATTTAAAATTCTCAAATAAAAAATTTAGAACTGATAATTACAAATTGTTAACTATACTTTAATTTGAAGTTGTGAATTTGAAATTCTCAAATAAACAATTTAGAAGTAAAATTACAAATTGTTAACTATACTTCAATTTGAAGTTGTGAATTTGAAATTCACAAATAAACAATTTAGAATTAATAATTACAAATTATTAACTACCTATACTTCAATTTGAAGTTGTGAATTTGAAATTCTCAAATAAACAATTTAGAATTAATAATTTCAAGTTATTAACTATACTTCAATTTGAAGTTGTGAATTTGAAATTCTCAAATAAACAATTTAGAACTGATAATTACAAATTGTTAACTATACTTTAACTTGAAGTTGTGAATTTGAAATTCTCAAATAAACAATTTAGAAGTAAAAATTACAAATTGTTAACTATACTTCAATTTGAAGTTGTGAATTTGAAATTCTCAAATAAACAATTTAGAATTAATAATTTCAAGTTATTAACTATACGTCAATTTGAAGTTGTGAATTTGAAATTCTCAAATAAACAATTTAGAATTAATAATTACAAATTGTTAACTATACTTCAATTTGAAGTTGTGAATTTGAAATTCTCAAATAAACAATTTAGAATTAATAATTACAAATTGTTAACTATACTTCAATTTGAAGTTGTGAATTTGAAATTCTCAAATAAACAATTTAAAACTGATAATTACAAATTGTTAACTAACCTTCAATTTGAAGTTGTGAATTTGAAATTCTCAAATAAACAATTTAGAACTGATAATTACAAATTGTTAACTATACTTTAATTTGAAGTTGTGAATTTGAAATTCTCAAATAAACAATTTAGAAGTAAAAATTACAAATTGTTAACTATACTTCAATTTGAAGTTGTGAATTTGAAATTCTCAAATAAACAATTTAGAATTAATAATTTCAAGTTATTAACTATACGTCAATTTGAAGTTGTGAATTTGAAATTTTCAAATAAACAAGTTAGAATTAATAATTACAAATTGTTAACTATACTTCAATTTGAAGTTGTGAATTTGAAATTCACAAATAAACAATTTAGAATTAATAATTCCAAATTGTTAACTATACTTCAATTTGAAGTTGTGAATTTGAAATTCTCAAATAAACAATTTAGAATTAATAATTTCAAGTTATTAACTATACTTCAATTTGAAGTTGTGAATTTGAAATTCTCAAATAAACAATTTAGAACTGATAATTACAAATTGTTAACTATACTTTAACTTGAAGTTGTGAATTTGAAATTCTCAAATAAACAATTTAGAAGTAAAAATTACAAATTGTTAACTATACTTCAATTTGAAGTTGTGAATTTGAAATTCTCAAATAAACAATTTAGAATTAATAATTTCAAGTTATTAACTATACGTCAATTTGAAGTTGTGAATTTGAAATTCTCAAATAAACAATTTAGAATTAATAATTACAAATTGTTAACTATACTTCAATTTGAAGTTGTGAATTTGAAATTCTCAAATAAACAATTTAGAATTAATAATTTCAAGTTATTAACTATACTTCAATTTGAAGTTGTGAATTTGAAATTCTCAAATAAACAATTTAGAATTAATAATTACAAATTATTCACTATACTTCAATTTGAAGTTGTGAATTTGAAATTCTCAAATAACAATTTAGAATTAATAATTACAAATTATTAACTATACTTCAATTTAAAGTTGTGAATTTGAAGTTCTCTAATAAACAATTTAGAACTGATAATTACAAATTGTTAACTATACTTAAATTTGAAGTTAATAATATGAAATTCTCAAATAAACAATTTAGAATTAATAATTACAAATTGTTAGCTATACTTCAATTTGAAGTTGATAATATGAAATTCTTAAATAAACAATTTAGAATTAATAATTACAAATTATTAACTATACTTCAATTTTAAGTTGTAAATTTGAAATTCACATATAAACAATTTAGAATTAATAATTAAAATTGTTAACTATACTTCAATTTGAAGTTGTGAATTTGAAATTCTCAAATAAACAATTTAGAATTAAAATTACAAATTGTTAACTATACTTTAGTTTGAAGTTATGAATTTGAAATTCTCAAATAAACAATTTAGAATTAATAATTTCAAGTTATTAACTATACTTCAATTTGAAGTTGTGAATTTGAAATTCTCAAATAAACAATTTAGAATTAATACTTTCAAATTATTAACTATACTTCAATTTGAAGTTGTGAATTAGAAAATCTCAAATAAACAATTTAGAAGTAATAATTACAAATTGTTAACTATACTTCAATTTGATGTTGTGAATTTGAAATTCTCAAATAAACAATTTAGAATTAATAATTTCAAATTATTAACTATACTTCAATTTGAAGTTGTGAATTTGAAATTCTCAAATAAACAATTTAGAATTAATAATTTCAAATTATTAACTATACTTCAATTTAAAGTTGTGAATTTGAAATTCTCAAATAAACAATTTAGAATTAATAATTTCAAATTATTAACTATACATCAATTTGAAGTTGTTAATTTGAAATTCTCAATAAAACAATTTAGAATTAATAATTACAAATTGTTAACTATACTTCAATTTGAAGTTGTGAATTTGAAATTCTCAAATAAACAATTTAAAACTGATAATTACAAATTGTTAACTAACCTTCAATTTGAAGTTGTGAATTTGAAATTCTCAAATAAACAATTTAGAACTAATAATTACAAATTGTTAACTATACTTCAATTTGAAGTTGTGAATTTGAAATTCTCAAATAAACAATTTAGAATTAATAATTTTAAATTTTAACTATACTTCAATTTGAAGTTGTGAATTTAAAATTCTCAAATAAACAATTTAGAACTAATAATTACAAATTGTTAACTATACTTCAATTTGAAGTTGTGAATTTAAAATTCTCAAATAAAAATTTAGAACTGATAATTACAAATTGTTAACTATACTTCAATTTGAAGTTGTGAATTTAAAATTCTCAAATAAAAATTTAGAACTGATAATTACAAATTGTTAACTATACTTTAATTTGAAGTTGTGAATTTGAAATTCTCAAATAAACAATTTAGAAGTAAAATTACAAATTGTTAACTATACTTCAATTTGAAGTTGTAATTTGAAATTCAAATAAACAATTTAGAATTAATAATTACAAATTATTAACTATACTTCAATTTGAAGTTGTGAATTTGAAATTCTCAAATAAACAATTTAGAATTAATAATTTCAAGTTATTAACTATACTTCAATTTGAAGTTGTGAATTTGAAATTCTCAAATAAACAATTTAAAACTAATAATTACAAATTGTTAACTATACTTCAATTTGAAGTTGTGAATTTGAAATTCTCAAATAAACAATTTAGAAGTAAAAATTACAAATTGTTAACTATACTTCAATTTGAAGTTGTGAATTTGAAATTCTCAAATAAACAATTTAGAATTAATAATTTCAAGTAAATAACTATACGTCAAATTGAAGTTGTGAATTTGAAATTCTCAAATAAACAATTTAGAATTAATAATTACAAATTGTTAACTATACTTCAATTTGAAGTTGTGAATTTGAAATTCTCAAATAAACAATTTAGAATTAATAATTACAAATTGTTAACTATACTTCAATTTGAAGTTGTGAATTTGAAATTCTCAAATAAACAATTTAAAACTGATAATTACAAATTGTTAACTAACCTTCAATTTGAAGTTGTGAATTTGAAATTCTCAAATAAACAATTTAGAACTGATAATTACAAATTGTTAACTATACTTTAATTTGAAGTTGTGAATTTGAAATTCTCAAATAAACAATTTAGAAGTAAAAATTACAAATTGTTAACTATACTTCAATTTGAAGTTGTGAATTTGAAATTCTCAAATAAACAATTTAGAATTAATAATTTCAAGTTATTAACTATACGTCAATTTAAAGTTGTGAATTTGAAATTTTCAAATAAACAAGTTAGAATTAATAATTACAAATTGTTAACTATACTTCAATTTGAAGTTGTGAATTTGAAATTCACAAATAAACAATTTAGAATTAATAATTCCAAATTGTTAACTATACTTCAATTTGAAGTTGTGAATTTGAAATTCTCAAATAAACAATTTAGAATTAATAAGTTCAAGTTATTAACTATACTTCAATTTGAAGTTGTGAATTTGAAATTCTCAAATAAACAATTTAAAACTGATAATTACAAATTGTTAACTATACTTTAACTTGAAGTTGTGAATTTGAAATTCTCAAATAAACAATTTAGAAGTAAAATTACAAATTGTTAACTATACTTCAATTTGAAGTTGTGAATTTGAAATTCTCAAATAAACAATTTAGAATTAATAATTTCAAGTTATTAACTATACTTCAATTTGAAGTTGTGAATTTGAAATTCTCAAATAAACAATTTAGAATTAATAATTACAAATTGTTAACTATTTTTCAATTGGAAGTTGTTAATTTGAAATTCTCAAATAAACAATTTAGAATTAATAATTACAAATTGTTAACTATACATCAATTTGAAGTTGTGAATTTGAAATTCTCTAATAAACAATTTAGAATTAATAATTTCAAGTTATTAACTATACTTCAATTTGAAGTTGTGAATTTGAAATTCTCAAATAAACAATTTAGAATTAATAATTACAAATTATTCACTATACTTCAATTTGAAGTTGTGAATTGGAAATTCTCAAATAACAATTTAGAATTAATAATTACAAATTGTTAACTATACTTCAATTTAAAGTTGTGAATTTGAAGTTCTCTAATAAACAATTTAGAACTGATAATTACAAATTGTTAACTATACTTAAATTTGAAGTTAATATTATGAAATTCTCAAATAAACAATTTAGAATTAATAATTACAAATTGTTAGCTATACTTCAATTTGAAGTTGATAATATGAAATTCTCAAATAAACAATTTAGAATTAATAATTACAAATTATTAACTATACTTCAATTTTAAGTTGTAAATTTGAAATTCACATATAAACAATTTAGAATTAATAATTACAAATTGTTAACTATACTTCAATTTGAAGTTGTGAATTTGAAATTCTCAAATAAACAATTTAGAAATAAAATTACAAATTGTTAACTATACTTCAGTTTGAAGTTATGAATTTGAAATTCTCAAATAAACAATTTAGAATTAATAATTTCAAGTTATTAACTATACTTCAATTTGAAGTTGTGAATTTGAAATTCTCAAATAAACAATTTAGAATTAATACTTTCAAATTATTAACTATACTTCAATTTGAAGTTGTGAATTAGAAAATCTCAAATAAACAATTTAGAAGTAATAATTACAAATTGTTAACTATACTTCAATTTGAAGTTGTGAATTTGAAATTCACAAATAAATAATTTAGAACTGATAATTACAAATTGTTAACTATACTTCAATTTGAAGTTGTGAATTTAAAACTCTCAAATAATTAATTTAGAACTGATAATTACAAATTGTTAACTATACTTCAATTTGAAGTTGTGAATTTAAAATTTTCAAATAAACAATTTAGAACTGATAATTACAAATTGTTAACTATACCACAATTTGAAGTTGTGAATTTGATATTCTCAAATAAACAATTTAGAATTAATAATTACAAATTGTTAACTATACTTCAATTTGAAGTTGTGAATTTGAAATTCTCAAATAAACAATTTAGAACTGATAATTACAAATTGTTAACTATACTTCAATTTGAAGTTGTGAATTTGAAATTCTCAAATAAACAATTTAGAATTAATAATTTCAAATTATTAACTATACTTCAATTTGAAGTTGTTAATTTGAAATTCTCAATAAAACAATTTAGAATTAATAATTACAAATTGTTAACTATACTTCAATTTGAAGTTGTGAATTTGAAATTCTCAAATAAACAATTTAGAATTAATAATTACAAATTGTTAACTATACTTCAATTTGAAGTTGTGAATTTGAAATTCTCAAATAAACAATTTAGAATTAATAATTTCAAGTTATTAACTATACTTCAATTTGAAGTTGTGAATTTGAAATTCTCAAATAAACAATTTAAAACTGATAATTACAAATTGTTAACTAACCTTCAATTTGAAGTTGTGAATTTGAAATTCTCAAATAAACAATTTAGAATTAATAATTTCAAATTATTAACTATACTTCAATTTGAAGTTGTGAATTTGAAGTTCTCAAATAAACAATTTAGAACTGATAATTACAAATTGTTAACTATACTTTAATTTGAAGTTGTGAATTTGAAATTCTTAAATAAACAATTTAGAATTAATAATTACAAATTATTAACTATACTTCAATTTTAAGTTGTAAATTTGAAATTCTCATATAAACAATTTAGAATTAATAATTACAAATTGTTAACTATACTTCAATTTGAAGTTGTGAATTTGAAATTCTCAAATAAACAATTTAGAACTGATAATTACAAATTTTTAACTATACTTTAATTTGAAGTTGTAAATTTGTAATTCTCAAATAAACAATTTAGAATTAAGAATTACAAATTGTTAACTATACTTCGATTTGAAGTTGTGAATTTGAAATTCTCAAATAAACAATTTAAATTAATAATTACAAATTGTTAACTATACTTCAGTTTGAAGTTATGAATTTGAAATTCTAAAATAAACAATTTAGAATTAATAATTTCAAGTTATTAACTATACCTCAATTTGAAGTTGTGAATTTGAAATTCTCAAATAAACAATTTAGAATTAATAATTACAAATTGTTAACTATACTTCAATTTGAAGTTGTGAATTTGTAATTCTCAAATAAACAATTTAGAGTTAATAATTACAAATTGTTAACTATACTTCAATTTGAAGTTGTGAATTAGAAAATCTCAAATAAACAATTTAGAAGTAATAATTACAAATTGTTAACTATACTTCAATTTGAAGTTGTGGATTTGAAATTCTCAAATAAACAATTTAGAACTGATAATTACAAATTGTTAACTATACTTAAACTTAAAGTTGTGAATTTGAAATTCTCAAATAAACAATTTAGAAGTAAAATTACAAATTGTTAACTATACTTCAATTTGCAGTTGTGAATTTGAAATTCTCAAATAAACAATTTAGAACTAATAATTACTAATTGTTAACTATACTTCAATTTGAAGTTGTGAATTTAAAATTCTCAAATATACAATTTAGAACTGATAATTACAAATTGTTAACTATACTTCAATTTGAAGTTGTGAATTTGAAACTGTCAAATAAACTATTTAGAATTAATAATTACAAATTGTTAACTATACTTCAATTTGAAGATGTGAATTTGTAATTCTCAAATAAACAATTTAGAACTGATAATTACAAATTGTTAACTATACTTCAATTTGAAGTTGTGAATTTAAAACTCTTAAATAATTAATTTAGAACTGATAATTACAAATTGTTAACTATACTTCAATTTGAAGATGTGAATTTGAAATTCTCAAATAAACAATTTAGAACTGATAATTACAAATTGTTAACTATACTTCAATTTGAAGTTGTGAATTTAAAACTCTTAAATAATTAATTTAGAACTGATAATTACAAATTGTTAACTATACTTCAATTTGAAGTTGTGAATTTAAAATTTTCAAATAAACAATTTAGAACTGATAATTACAAATTGTTAACTATACCACAATTTGAAGTTGTGAATTTGATATTCTCAAATAAACAATTTAGAATTAATAATTACAAATTGTTAACTATACTTCAATTTGAAGTTGTGAATTTGAAATTCTCAAATAAACAATTTAGAACTGATAATTACAAACTTTTAACTATACTTTAATTTGAAGTTGTGAATTTGAAATTCTCAAATAAACAATTTAGAATTAATAATTTCAAATTATTAACTATACTTCAATTTGAAGTTGTTAATTTGAAATTCTCAATAAAACAATTTAAATTAATAATTACAAATTGTTAACTATACTTCAATTTGAAGTTGTGAATTTGAAATTCTCAAATAAACAATTTAGAATTAATAATTTCAAATTATTAACTATACTTCAATTTGAAGTTGTTAATTTGAAATTCTCAATAAAACAATTTAGAATTAATAATTACAAATTGTTAACTATATTCAATTTGAAGTTGTGAATTTGAAATTCACAAATAAACAATTTAGAATTAATAATTACAAATTGTTAACTATACTTCAATTTGAAGTTGTGAATTTGAAATTCTCAAATAAACAATTTAGAATTAATAATTTCAAGTTATTAACTATACTTCAATTTGAAGTTGTGAATTTGAAATTCTCAAATAAACAATTTAAAACTGATAATTACAAATTGTTAACTAACCTTCAATTTGAAGTTGTGAATTTGAAATTCTCAAATAAACAATTTTAAATTAATAATTTCAAATTGTTAACTATACTTCAATTTGAAGTTGGGAATTAGAAAATCTCAAATAAACAATTTAGAAGTAATAATTACAAATTGTTAACTATACTTCAATTTGAAGTTGTGAATTTGAAATTCTCAAATAAACAATTTAGAACTGATAATTACAAATTGTTAACTATACTTAAACTTAAAGTTGTGAATTTGAAATTCTCAAATAAACAATTTAGAAGTAAAATTACAAATTGTTAACTATACTTCAATTTGAAGTTGTGAATTTGAAATTCTCAAATAAACAATTTAGAACTAATAATTACAAATTGTTAACTATACTTTAATTTGCAGTTGTGAATTTGAAATTCTCAAATAAACAATTTAGAACTAATAATTACAAATTGTTAACTATACTTCAATTTGAAGTTGTGAATTTAAAATTCTCAAATAAACAATTTAGAACTGATAATTACAAATTGTTAACTATACTTCAATTTGAAGTTGTGAATTTGAAACTGTCAAATAAACTATTTAGAATTAATAATTACAAATTGTTAACTATACTTCAATTTGAAGATGTGAATTTGTAATTTTCAAATAAACAATTTAGAACTGATAATTACAAATTGTTAACTATACTTCAATTTGAAGTTGTGAATTTAAAACTCTTAAATAATTAATTTAGAACTGATAATTACAAATTGTTAACTATACTTCAATTTGAAGATGTGAATTTGAAATTCTCAAATAAACAATTTAGAACTGATAATTACAAATTGTTAACTATACTTCAATTTGAAGTTGTGAATTTAAAACTCTTAAATAATTAATTTAGAACTGATAATTACAAATTGTTAACTATACTTCAATTTGAAGTTGTGAATTTAAAATTTTCAAATAAACAATTTAGAACTGATAATTACAAATTGTTAACTATACCACAATTTGAAGTTGTGAATTTGAAATTCTCAAATAAACAATTTAGAATTAATAATTACAAATTGTTAACTATACTTCAATTTGAAGTTGTGAATTTGAAATTCTCAAATAAACAATTTAGAACTGATAATTACAAATTGTTAACTATACTTTAATTTGAAGTTGTAAATTTGAAATTTTCAAATAAACAATTTAGAATTAATAATTTCAAATTATTAACTATACATCAATTTGAAGTTGTTAATTTGAAATTCTCAATAAAACAATTTAGAATTAATAATTACAAATTGTTAACTATACTTTAATTTGAAGTTGTGAATTTGAAATTCTCAAATAAACAATTTAGAATTAATAATTTCAAATTATTAACTATACTTCAATTTGAAGTTGTTAATTTGAAATTCTCAATAAAACAATTTAGAATTAATAATTACCAATTGTTAACTATACTTCAATTTGAAGTTGTGAATTTGAAATTCTCAAATAAACAATTTAGAATGAATAATTTGAAATTATTAACTATACTTCAATTTGAAGTTGTTAATTTGAAATTCTCAATAAAACAATTTAGAATTAATAATTACAAATTGTTAACTATACTTCAATTTGAAGTTGTGAATTTGAAATTCTCAATTAAACAATTTAGAATTAATAATTACAAATTGTTAACTATACTTCAATTTGAAGTTGTGAATTTGAAATTCTCAAATAAACAATTTAGAATTAATAATTTCAAGTTATTAACTATACTTCAATTTGAAGTTGTGAATTTGATATTCTCAAATAAACAATTTAATACTGATAATTACAAATTGTTAACTAACCTTCAATTTGAAGTTGTGAATTTGAAATTCTCAAATAAACAATTTTAAATTAATAATTACAAATTGTTAACTATACTTCAATTTGAAGTTGTGAATTTGAAAATCTCAAATAAACAATTTAGAAGTAATAATTACAAATTGTTAACTATACTTCAATTTGAAGTTGTGGATTTGAAATTCTCAAATAAACAATTTAGAACTGATAATTACAAATGTTAACTAACCTTCAATTTGAAGTTGTGAATTTGAAATTCTCAAATAAACAATTTAAAACTGATAATTACAAATTGTTAACTAACCTTCAATTTGAAATTCTCAAATAAACAATTTAGAATTAATAATTTCAAATTATTAACTATACTTCAATTTGAAGTTGTGAATTTGAAGTTCTCAAATAAATAATTTAGAACTGATAATTACAAATTGTTAACTATACTTTAATTTGAAGTTGTGAATTTGAAATTTTAAATAAACAATTTAGAATTAATAATTACAAATTATTAACTATACTTCAATTTTAAGTTGTAAATTTGAAATTCTCATATAAACAATTTAGAATTAATAATTACAAATTGTTAACTATACTTCAATTTGAAGTTGTGAATTTGAAATTCTCAAATAAACAATTTAAATTAATAATTACAAATTGTTAACTATATTTCAGTTTGAAGTTATGAATTTGAAATTCTCAAATAAACAATTTAGAATTAATAATTACAAATTGTTAACTATACTTCAATTTGAAGTTGTGAATTTGAAATTCTCAAATAAACAATTTAGAATTAATAATTACAAATTGTTAACTATACTTCAATTTGAAGTTGTGAATTTGAAATTCTCAAATAAACAATTTAGAATTAATAATTACAAATTGTTAACTATACTTCAATTTGAAGTTGTGAATTTGAAATTCTCAAATAAACAATTTAGAATAATAATTACAAATTGTTAACTATACTTCAATTTGAAGTTGTGAATTTGAAATTCTCAAATAAACAATTTAGAACTAATAATTACAAATTGTTAACTATACTTCAATTTGAAGTTGTGAATTTGAAATTCTCAAATAAACAATTTAGAATAATAATTACAAATTGTTAACTATACTTCAATTTGAAGTTGTGAATTTGAAATTCTCAAATAAACAATTTAGAATTAATAATTACAAATTGTTAACTATACTTCAATTTGAAGTTGTGAATTTGAAATTCTCAAATAAACAATTTAGAATTAATAATTACAAATTGTTAACTATACTTCAATTTGAAGTTGTGAATTTGAAATTCTCAAATAAACAATTTAGAACTAATAATTACAAATTGTTAACTATACTTCAATTTGAAGTTGTGAATTTGAAATTCTCAAATAAACAATTTAGAACTGATAATTACAAATTGTTAACTATACTTCAATTTGAAGTTGTGAATTTGAAACTCTCAAATAAACATTTAGAATTAATAATTACAAATTGTTAACTATACTTCAATTTGAAGTTGTGAATTTGAAATTCTCAAATAAACAATTTAGAACTGATAATTACAAATTGTTAACTATACTTCAATTTGAAGTTGTGAATTTAAAATTCTCAAATAAACAATTTAGAACTAATAATTACAAATTGTTAACTATACTTCAATTTGAAGTTGTGAATTTGAAATTCTCAAATAAACAATTTAGAACTGATAATTACAAATTGTTAACTATACTTCAATTTGAAGTTGTGAATTTGAAATTCTCAAATAAACAATTTAGAATTAATAATTACAAATTGTTAACTATACTTCAATTTGAAGTTGTGAATTTGAAATTCTCAAATAAACAATTTAGAATTAATAATTACAAATTGTTAACTATACTCAATTTGAAGTTGTGAATTTGAAATTCTCAAATAAACAATTTAGAATTAATAATTACAAATTGTTAACTATACTTCAATTTGAAGTTGTGAATTTGAAATTCTCAAATAAACAATTTAGAATAATAATTACAAATTTTAACTATACTTCAATTTGAAGTTGTGAATTTGAAATTCTCAAATAAACAATTTAGAATTAATAATTTCAAATTATTAACTATACTTCAATTTGAAGTTGTGAATTTGAAATTCTCAAATAAACAATTTAGAATTAATAATTACAAATTGTTAACTATACTTCAATTTGAAGTTGTGAATTTGAAATTCTCAAATAAACAATTTAGAATTAATAATTACAAATTGTTAACTATACTTCAATTTGAAGTTGTGAATTTGAAATTCTCAAATAAACAATTTAGAATTAATAATTTCAAGTTATTAACTATACTTCAATTTGAAGTTGTGAATTTGAAATTCTCAAATAAACAATTTAAAACTGATAATTACAAATTGTTAACTAACCTTCAATTTGAAGTTGTGAATTTGAAATTCTCAAATAAACAATTTAGAATTAATAATTTCAAATTATTAACTATACTTCAATTTGAAGTTGTGAATTTGAAGTTCTCAAATAAACAATTTAGAACTGATAATTACAAATTGTTAACTATACTTTAATTTGAAGTTGTGAATTTGAAATTCTTAAATAAACAATTTAGAATTAATAATTACAAATTATTAACTATACTTCAATTTGAAGTTGTAAATTTGAAATTCTCAAATAAACAATTTAGAATTAATAATTACAAATTGTTAACTATACTTCAATTTGAAGTTGTGAATTTGAAATTCTCAAATAAACAATTTAAATTAATAATTACAAATTGTTAACTATTCTTCAGTTTGAAGTTATGAATTTGAAATTCTCAAATAAACAATTTAGAATTAATAATTTCAAGTTATTAACTATACTTCAATTTGAAGTTGTGAATTTGAAATTCTCAAATAAACAATTTAGAACTAATAATTACAAATTGTTAACTATACTTCAATTTGAAGTTGTGAATTTGTAATTCTCAAATAAACAATTTAGAGTTAATAATTACAAATTGTTAACTATACTTCAATTTGAAGTTGTGAATTAGAAAATCTCAAATAAACAATTTAGAAGTAATAATTACAAATTGTTAACTATACTTCAATTTGAAGTTGTGGATTTGAAATTCTCAAATAAACAATTTAGAACTGATAATTACAAATTGTTAACTATACTTAAACTTAAAGTTGTGAATTTGAAATTCTCAAATAAACAATTTAGAAGTAAAATTACAAATTGTTAACTATACTTCAATTTGCAGTTGTGAATTTGAAATTCTCAAATAAACAATTTAGAACTAATAATTACAAATTGTTAACTATACTTCAATTTGAAGTTGTAAATTTAAAATTCTCAAATAAACAATTTAGAACTGATAATTACAAATTGTTAACTATACTTCAATTTGAAGTTGTGAATTTGAAACTGTCAAATAAACTATTTAGAATTAATAATTACAAATTGTTAACTATACTTCAATTTGAAGATGTGAATTTGTAATTCTCAAATAAACAATTTAGAACTGATAATTACAAATTGTTAACTATACTTCAATTTGAAGTTGTGAATTTAAAACTCTTAAATAATTAATTTAGAACTGATAATTACAAATTGTTAACTATACTTCAATTTGAAGATGTGAATTTGAAATTCTCAAATAAACAATTTAGAACTGATAATTACAAATTGTTAACTATACTTCAATTTGAAGTTGTGAATTTAAAACTCTCAAATAATTAATTTAGAACTGATAATTACAAATTGTTAACTATACTTCAATTTGAAGTTGTGAATTTAAAATTTTCAAATAAACAATTTAGAACTGATAATTACAAATTGTTAACTATACCAAAATTTGAAGTTGTGAATTTGATATTCTCAAATAAACAATTTAGAATTAATAATTACAAATTGTTAACTATACTTCAATTTGAAGTTGTGAATTTGAAATTCTCAAATAAACAATTTAGAACTGATAATTGCAAATTGTTAACTATACTTTAATTTGAAGTTGTGAATTTGAAATTCTCAAATAAACAATTTAGAATTAATAATTTCAAATTATTAACTATACTTCAATTTGAAGTTGTTAATTTGAAATTCTCAATAAAACAATTTAGAATTAATAATTACAAATTGTTAACTATACTTCAATTTGAAGTTGTGAATTTGAAATTCTCAAATAAACAATTTAGAATTAATAATTTCAAATTATTAACTATACTTCAATTTGAAGTTGTTAATTTGAAATTCTCAATAAAACAATTTAGAATTAATAATTACAAATTGTTAACTATACTTCAATTTGAAGTTGTGAATTTGAAATTCACAAATAAACAATTTAGAATTAATAATTACAAATTGTTAACTATACTTCAATTTGAAGTTGTGAATTTGAAATTCTCAAATAAACAATTTAGAATTAATAATTTCAAGTTATTAACTATACTTCAATTTGAAGTTGTGAATTTGAAATTTTCAAATAAACAATTTAGAACTGATAATTACAAATTGTTAACTATACCACAATTTGAAGTTGTGAATTTGAAATTCTCAAATAAACAATTTAGAATTAATAATTACAAATTGTTAACTATACTTCAATTTGAAGTTGTGAATTTGAAATTCTCAAATAAACAATTTAGAATTAATAATTTCAAATTATTAACTATACTTCAATTTGAAGTTGTTAATTTGAAATTCTCAATAAAACAATTTAGAATTAATAATTACAAATTGTTAACTATACTTCAATTTGAAGTTGTGAATTTGAAATTCTCAAATAAACAATTTAGAATTAATAATTTCAAGTTATTAACTATACTTCAATTTGAAGTTGTGAATTTGAAATTCTCAAATAAACAATTTAAAACTGATAATTACAAATTGTTAACTAACCTTCAATTTGAAGTTGTGAATTTGAAATTCTCAAATAAACAATTTAGAATTAATAATTTCAAATTATTAACTATACTTCAATTTGAAGTTGTAAATTTGAAGTTCTCAAATAAACAATTTAGAACTGATAATTACAAATTGTTAACTATACTTTAATTTGAAGTTGTGAATTTAAAATTCTTAAATAAACAAATTAGAATTAATAATTACAAATTATTAACTATACTTCAATTTGAAGTTGGAAATTTGAAATTCTCAAATAAACAATTTAGAATTAATAATTACAAATTGTTAACTATACTTCAATTTGAAGTTGTGAATTTGAAATTCTCAAATAAACAATTTAGAACTGATAATTACAAATTTTTAACTATACTTTAATTTGAAGTTGTAAATTTGTAATTCTCAAATAAACAATTTAGAATTAAGAATTACAAATTGTTAACTATACTTCGATTTGAAGTTGTGAATTTGAAATTCTCAAATAAACAATTTAAATTAATAATTACAAATTGTTAACTATACTTCAGTTTGAAGTTATTAATTTGAAATTCTCAAATAAACAATTTAGAATTAATAATTTCAAGTTATTAACTATACGTCAATTTGAAGTTGTGAATTTGAAATTCTCAAATAAACAATTTAGAATTAATAATTACAAATTGTTAACTATACTTCAATTTGAAGTTGTGAATTTGAAATTCTCAAATAAACAATTTAGAGTTAATAATTACAAATTGTTAACTATACTTCAATTTGAAGTTGTGAATTAGAAAATCTCAAATAAACAATTTAGAAGTAATAATTACAAATTGTTAACTATACTTCAATTTGAAGTTGTGAATTTGAAATTCTCAAATAAACAATTTAGAATTAATAATTTCAAATTATTAACTATACTTCAATTTGAAGTTGTGAATTTGAAATTCTCAAATAAACAATTTAGAACTGATAATTACAAATTGTTAACTATACTTAAACTTGAAGTTGTGAATTTGAAATTCTCAAATAAACAATTTAGAAGTAAAATTACAAATTGTTAACTATACTTCAATTTGCAGTTGTGAATTTGAAATTCTCAAATAAACAATTTAGAACTAATAATTACAAATTGTTAACTATACTTCAATTTGAAGTTGTGAATTTAAAATTCTCAAATAAACAATTTAGAACTGATAATTACAAATTGTTAACTATACTTCAATTTGAAGTTGTGAATTTGAAACTGTCAAATAAACTATTTAGTATTAATAATTACAAATTGTTAACTATACTTCAATTTGAAGATGTGAATTTGAAATTCTCAAATAAACAATTTAGAACTGATAATTACAAATTGTTAACTATACTTCAATTTGAAGTTGTGAATTTAAAACTCTTAAATAATTAATTTAGAACTGAAAATTACAAATTGTTAACTATACTTCAATTTGAAGTTGTGAATTTAAAATTTTCAAATAAACAATTTAGAACTGATAATTACAAATTGTTAACTATACCACAATTTGAAGTTGTGAATTTGATATTCTCAAATAAACAATTTAGAATTAATAATTACAAATTGTTAACTATACTTCAATTTGAAGTTGTGAATTTGAAATTCTCAAATAAACAATTTAGAACTGATAATTACAAACTTTTAACTATACGTTAATTTGAAGTTGTGAATTTGAAATTCTCAAATAAACAATTTAGAATTAATAATTTCAAATTATTAACTATACTTCAATTTGAAGTTGTTAATTTGAAATTCTCAATAAAACAATTTAGAATTAATAATTACAAATTGTTAACTATACTTCAATTTGAAGTTGTGAATTTGAAATTCTCAAATAAACAATTTAGAATTAATAATTTCAAATTATTAACTATACTTCAATTTGAAGTTGTTAATTTGAAATTCTCAATAAAACAATTTAGAATTAATAATTACAAATTGTTAACTATACTTCAATTTGAAGTTGTGAATTTGAAATTCACAAATAAACAATTTAGAATTAATAATTACAAATTGTTAACTATACTTCAATTTGAAGTTGTGAATTTGAAATTCTCAAATAAACAATTTAGAATTAATAATTTCAAGTTATTAACTATACTTCAATTTGAAGTTGTGAATTTGAAATTCTCAAATAAACAATTTAAAACTGATAATTACAAATTGTTAACTAACCTTCAATTTGAAGTTGTGAATTTGAAATTCTCAAATAAACAATTTAGAACTGATAATTACAAATTGTAAACTATACTTCAATTTAAAGTTGTGAATTTGAAATTCTCAAATTAATAATTTAGAATTAATAATTACAAAGTGTTAACTATACTTTAATTTGAAGTTGTGAATTTGAAATTCTCAAATAAACAATTTAAATTAATAATTTCAAATTATTAAATATACTTCAATTTGAAGTTGTGAATTTGAAATTCTCAAATAAACAATTTAGAATTAATAATTACAAAGTGTTAACTATACTTCAATTTGAAGTCGTGAATTTGAAATTCTCAAATAAACAATTTAGAACTAATAATTACAAATTGTTAACTATACTTCAATTTGAAGTTGTGAATTTGAAATTCTCAAATAACAATTTAGAATTAATAATTTCAAATTATTAACTATACCCAGTCTGGTTGACAATGTTGACGTGTGGCGTGTGTAAGCGAAATGTGACCAAATATGAGGATCGCATACAATGCAAGATGAAATGCAAGTCAAATTTTCATATTACGTGCATAGGCATGTCCTTAGAAACGTGGAGTTTACTAAACAGTAGCGATAAAATAGACTCCTGGAACTGTGGCGAGTGTGGGAAAACATAACCTCAAATTCATCACGAGACAGTGAAATTACTACAAATGTAGTTACAGAACAACTTAGCAACGAAACAGCAATGCAAAGCAAACCTTTGGAATCGGTTCCATCACACGAAAATACCCCGAAGACCACGGTGAGGAAGTTGTAAATCTGCCGTGGCAACGTGTGAATCCAAAAAAACATAAAAGAAGCTCACCGGAACAAGTCATTAGGAACGTTAGACAAAGGCGTATCACGGAATACGGTACACCAAACCAAGAAATACAGATAAATACAAAGAATCGTTTTCAACCATTTGTCGATCTGACACACGAACAACCTAATTATGAACAAAACGAAGCAAGCGAACCCAAGCAAACAAAGCCACCACCTATTTTTGTGCCATATGTTCAAGAAATCCAACCACTGGAAAAGATTCTAAACGAAGTTGCAAAAAACAAATATATTATAAAAATGATAGGAAGTGAAAATACCAAAATCCAACCACTTGATGGGGAAAGTTACTCTGCCATATTAAATGCATTAAAAAAAAATAAAGTCGAAAATCACACCTTTCAACTCAAGGATAAAAGGAATTTCCGTGTGGTCATAAAGGGCATACACTTTTCAACCAAAATAGAAGATATTAGCCAAGCACTTGAATTAATAGGGCATAAAGTAGCACGTATCACTAATATGGTACAAAAAACTTCCAAGTATCCTTTATCAATGCACCTGGTGGAATTAGCTCCAAACAAGAACAATAAAAATATTTATGAAGTTAAACGTTTACTAAATTCAGTTGTTTTAGTTGAAGCACCCCATCAGAAGCGTGAAGTTGTACAGTGCCTGAGGTGCCAACGTTATGGCCACACAAAAGCTTACTGCAGTCGCCTACCTAGATGTGTTAAATGCGCTGAAAATCACCTTACCGTGAACTGCCTTAAAGTCAAAGAAGTAAAACCCAAATGTGTGCTATGTGAACAAGAGCACCCGGCAAATTACAAGGGGTGCATCGTATACAAGGAGATCCGCGAAAGAAAGTTCCCAACACTGAGGCCCAAACAACATTATAATTCCCAAACTCCTCCAACAACACCAAATTTTCCTCCACAACAATCTAGAATCTACCACCCAAATGTCTCATATGCGGACATCACGAGAGAACCTACACATAATTACTTAAATGATAATCAACAGCAAATCCAGCAGTCATCAAATCAAAACTCAAACTCGATTGAAAAATTATGTTCAAACTCATGGATAAGATGGATCAAATGCTATCTATCTTAATGAAATTAATGTCAAAAATGTTATAATGTTTTCTCTACAAAGTTAGCTGTATGGAATGCCAATGGCTTGTCCCAACATCGACAAGAGGTACAAACTTTTATTATAAATCACAAAATTGATATTATGATGGTGTCTGAAACTCATTTCACAAACAAGAGTCATCTAAAATACCAAATTTCTCAATACATCATACCCGCCATCCAGATGGTACCGCACATGGTGGTACTGCGATAATCGTCAAGAACTCCTTGAAACACCACGTACTGCCTAATTACCAAAGTGAACAAATACAAGCTACGAGTATCATGGTCGAGGGGCAGGGTGGCCCCTTAATAGTTTCAGCTGTATACTGTCCACCAAAGCACAAAATCAAGGAACCCGACTTCATAGAGTTCTTTAAAACATTTGGTTGCCGTTTTATAGCGGCAGGTGATTATAACGCTAAACACCAGCAATGGGGTTCCAGAATTGCTAATCCCGTGGCAGAGAATTACTCAAAGCACTATCAAAAATAAACCTAAACTATTTATCATCGGGTCACCCAACGTACTGGCCGACGGACAGAAATAAAACCCAGATGTATTGGACATCTGCATTACAAAAGGTATTGCAGCAAACTACCTGGAAGCGAAACCTTGCCTAGATCTGTCGTCGGACCATTCACCTGTCCTTATTGAATTTAACGCCAGTATTATAAGTAATGACAGACCTCCGTCATTGTGTAACAAATTTACCGATTGGGACTCGTTCAAAACATTTATCAACTCAAATATAGATCTGACAATGTCACTCAAATCAGAGATGGATCTTATTGTGGCAGTTGAACACCTAACTACCACTATCCAAAATGCGTCCTGGTTATCAACCCCTACTCTATCCACTGCAAAATACGAAAGCTGCCCCGTCAAAGTTAAGGAAGCCGTTGCAGTAAAGCGAAGACTTAGAAGTATATGGCAGTTCACTAGACACCCAAGTGATAAAACAAAATTAAACCAAGCCACGGAAAAACTCAAAAATCTTCTAAATGACCTAAAAAACAGTTCCTTCCAAACCTTTTTAGAAAACTTATCACCAACTGAAGCGACAGACTACTCGTTGTGGAAAGCCACAAGAAAATTACAACGGCCAACAACTTTCGTACCACCGATTAGGGGGAGAAACGGTGACTGGGCAAGAAGTGACCAGGAAAAGGCGGATGTTTTTGCCGCACACCTGACTGATGTTTTCAAACCTTTTCCACCGGATTCTCAAGAGGTATCTGGTATAAATGACGATGCACAGCTCGAGATACCCCAACCCGAATACAGAATCAAACCTTTTAAACTACATGAGATTAGGAAAACGATTCAAACTCACTTAAATCCAAAAAAGGCGCCTGGTTATGACCTCATTACTGGCAGAGTCCTAAAGGAGCTACCTGAAAAGGGGTTAATCTTTGTCACTTATGTATTCAATGCCGCCCTCCGCTTAAACGTTTTCCCAGATCAATGGAAGGTGGCCCAGATAATCGTGGTGCCTAAACCAGGTAAACCACTCCAAGATCCAACGTCATATCGACCCATCAGCCTCCTGCCCATACTTTCTAAATTATTCGAGAGAATGCTGCTCCAAAGAATCCAACCGATACTACTAATGAAGAACTTAATACCAGAACACCAGTTTGGCTTCAGACAGCAGCATTCTACCATCCAACAGGTTCACAGAGTGGTCGAAGAAATAAATAAAAATCTAGAATATAAAACCTTCTGCACAGCTGCATTTATTGACGTCTCCCAGGCTTTTGATAAGGTGTGGCACGAGGGCCTGCTATTTAAAATTAATCAAAAGTTACCAGCCTATCACAAGTTACTCAAATCTTACCTCACCGAAAGAAAGTTTCGTGTTAAGTGTGGAGAAACATACTCAAACCTCTGCCCAATAAACTCGGGGTACCTCAGGGCAGCATCCTGGGTCCGGTACTCTACCTGTTATTCACAGCAGACCTACCAACAACTGGGTTCACGAAAACCGCCACTTTTGCAGACGATACGTTAATTATGGCTTCTCATAGTAATAAACACCAAGCTTCAGTAGACCTACAAGTAAGCCTAAATCAGGTACAGAAATGGATGAGGAAATGGCGTATTAAAGCAAACGACTCGAAGTCTGTACAAGTCACTTTCACGACAAAAAGAAAATTGCCCACCAGTAACGCTAAATGACCGTGTGTTACCCCAGGCGGATGATGTCAAATATTTAGGTATGCATTTGGACAAGCGCCTCACCTATGCAAAACACATTTGGATGAAAAGAAAGCAACTTGGTCTCAAATTCAGACAGTTGTACTGGCTTATTGGAAGAAAATCCAGCTTGTCTCTGGAAAACAAAACTCTACTGTACAAATGTATTATAAAGCCTATATGGACGTATGGGATTGAGTTATGGGGAACAACTAGCAACTCTAATATTGAAATTCTACAGCGATTCCAGTCAAAGATGCTTCGCACCATAGCGAATGCTCCATGGTATGTACCTAACGAAGTCTTACACAATGATCTGCAAATGGAAACGGTGAAAGAGGTCATAAAATCGCAAAGTGCAAGTTACAAAAATAAATTAAGCGACCATCCAAATAAACTAGCCACAGACCTCCTTGAAAACAGTTCTACACCCGCAGGTTGAAAAGGCATCATCCGTGGGATCTCCCAAATAGATTTGTTTGAAGTGATGTAGTGTTATCTAAGTTGATGGTGTGTATAAAATGACATGATTGTAAGTAATGTTTTGTGGAGTTAAGTCATTGGACTTGATCTCTTATGACACTTGTTCGCTATACCATTTACTGAATGTTATTTAACAGATTGTAAATTCAATATTGGATGTCAATAAAAAAAAAAAAAAAACTATACTTCAATTTGAAGTTGTGAATTTGAATTTCTCAAATAATCAATTTAGAATTTTAATTACAAATTGTTAACTATACTTCAATTTGAAGTTGTGAATTTGAAATTCTCAAATAAACAATTTAGAACTGATAATTACAAATTGTTAACTATACTTCAATTTGAAGTTGTGAATTTGAAATTCTCAAATAAACAATTTAGAATTAATAATTACAAATTGTTAACTATACTTCAATTTGAAGTTGTGAATTTGAAATTCTCAAATAAACAATTTAGAACTAATAATTACAAATTGTTAACTATACTTCAATTTGAAGTTGTGAATTTGAAATTCTCAAATAAACAATTTAGAACTGATAATTACAAATTGTTAACTATACTTCAATTTGAAGTTGTGAATTTGAAATTCTCAAATAAACAATTTAGAACTAATAATTACAAATTGTTAACTATACTTCAATTTGAAGTTGTGAATTTGAAATTCTCAAATAACAATTTAGAATTAATAATTTCAAATTATTAACTATACTTCAATTTGAAGTTGTGAATTTGAAATTCTCAAATAAACAATTTAGAACTAATAATTACAAATTGTTAACTATACTTCAATTTGAAGTTGTGAATTTGAAATTCTCAAATAAACAATTTAGAATTAATAATTACAAATTGTTAACTATACTTCAATTTGAAGTTGTGAATTTGAAATTCTCAAATAAACAATTTAGAATTAATAATTACAAATTGTTAACTATACTTCAATTTGAAGTTGTGAATTTGAAATTCTCAAATAAACAATTTAGAATTAATAATTACAAATTGTTAACTATACTTCAATTTGAAGTTGTGAATTTGAAATTCTCAAATAAACAATTTAGAATTAATAATTACAAATTGTTAACTATACTTCAATTTGAAGTTGTAAATTTGAAATTCTCAAATAAACAATTTAGAATTAATAATTACAAATTGTTAACTATACTTCAATTTGAAGTTGTGAATTTGAAATTCTCAAATAAACAATTTAGAATTAATAATTACAAATTGTTAACTATACTTCAATTTGAAGTTGTGAATTTGAAATTCTCAAATAAACAATTTAGAATTAATAATTTCAAATTGTTAACTATACTTCAATTTGAAGTTGTGAATTTGAAATTCTCAAATAAACAATTTAGAATTAATAATTAAAATTGTTAACTATACTTCAATTTGAAGTTGTGAATTTGAAATTCTCAAATAAACAATTTAGAACTAATAATTACAAATTGTTAACTATACTTCAATTTGAAGTTGTGAATTTAAAATTTTCAAATAAACAATTTAGAACTAATAATTACAAATTGTTAACTATACTTCAATTTGAAGTTGTGAATTTGAAATTCTCAAATAAACAATTTAGAATTAATAATTACAAATTGTTAACTATACTACAATTTGAAGTTGTGAATTTGAAATTCTCAAATAAACAATTTAGACCTAATAATTACAAATTGTTAACTATACTTCAATTTGAAGTTGTGAAATTAAAATTCTCAAATAAACAATTTAGAACTAATAATTACAAATAGTTAACTATACTTCAATTTGAAGTTGTGAAATTAAAATTCTCAAATAGACAATTTAGAACTGATAATTACAAATTGTTAACTATACTTCAATTTGAAGTTGTGAATTTGAAATTCTCAAATAAACAATTTAGAATTAATAATTACAAATTGTTAACTATACCTCAATTTAAAGTTGAGAATATGAAATTCTTAAATAAACAATTTAGAACTAATAATTACAAATTGTTAACTATACTTGAATTTGAAGTTGTGAATTTAAAATTCTCAAATAAAAATTTAGAACTGATAATTACAAATTGTTAACTATACTTCAATTTGAAGTTGTGAATTTGAAACTCTCAATTATACTATTTGGAATTAATAATTACAAATTGTTAACTATACTTCAATTTGAAGTTGTGAATTTGAAATTCTCAAATAAACAATTTAGAACTGATAATTACAAATTGTTAACTATACTTCAATTTGAAGTTGTGAATTTAAAACTCTCAAATAACAATTAAGAATTAATAATTACAAATTGTTAACTATACTTCAATTTGAAGTTGTGAATTTGAAATTCTCAAATAAACAATTTAAAATTAATAATTACAAATTGTTAACTATACTTCAATTTGAAGTTGTGAATTTGAAATTCTCAAATAAACAATTTAGAATTAATAATTTCAAGTTATTAACTATACTTCAATTTGAAGTTGTGAATTTGAAATTCTCAAATAAACAATTTAGAATTAATAATTTTAAATTTTAACTACACTTCAATTTGAAGTTGTGAATTTGAAATTCTCAAATAAATAATTTAGAATTAATAATTACAAATTGTTAACTATACTTCAATTTGAAGTTGTGAATTTGAAATTCTCAAATAAACAATTTAGAATTAATAATTACAAATTGTTAACTATACTTCAATTTGAAGTTGTGAATTTGAAATTCTCAAATAAACAATTTAGAACTAATAATTACAAATTGTTAACTATACTTCAATTTGAAGTTGTGAATTTGAAATTCTCAAATAAACAATTTAGAACTGATAATTTCAAGTTATTAACTATACTTCAATTTGAAGTTGTGAATTTGAAATTCTCAAATAAACAATTTAGAATTAATAATTTTAAATTTTAACTACACTTCAATTTGAAGTTGTGAATTTGAAATTTTCACATAAAGAATTTAGAATTAATAATTACAAATTGTTAACTATACTTCAATTTGAAGTTGTGAATTTGAAATTCTCAAATAAACAATTTAGAATTAATAATTACAAATTGTTAACTATACTTCAATTTGAAGTTGTGAATTTGAAATTCTCAAATAAACAATTTAGAATTAATAATTACAAATTGTTAACTATACTTCAATTTGAAGTTGTGAATTTGAAATTCTCAAATAAACAATTTAGAACTAATAATTACAAATTGTTAACTATACTTCAATTTGAAGTTGTGAATTTGAAATTCTCAAATAAACAATTTAGAATTAAAAATTTTACAAATTATTAACTATACTTCAATTTGAAGTTGTGAATTTGAAATTCTCAAATAAACAATTTAGAATTAATAATTACAAATTGTTAACTATACTTCAATTTGAAGTTGTAATTTGAAATTCTCAAATAAACAATTTAGAATTAATAATTACAAATTGTTAACTATACTTCAATTTGAAGTTGTGAATTTGAAATTCTCAAATAAACAATTTAGAATTAATAATTACAAATTGTTAACTATACTTCAATTTGAAGTTGTGAATTTAAAATTCTCAAATAAACAATTTAGAACTAATAATTACAAATTGTTAACTATACTTCAATTTGAAGTTGTGAATTTGAAATTTTCAAATAAACAATTTAGAACTGATAATTACAAATTGTTAACTATACTTCAATTTGAAGTTGTGAATTTGAAATTCTCAAATAAACAATTTAGAATTAATAATTACAAATTGTTAACTATACTTCAATTTGAAGTTGTGAATTTGAAATTCTCAAATAAACAATTTAGAACTAATAATTACAAATTGTTAACTATACTTCAATTTGAAGTTGTGAATTTGAAATTCTCAAATAAACAATTTAGAATTAATAATTACAAATTGTTAACTATACTTCAATTTGAAGTTGTGAATTTGAAATTCTCAAATAAACAATTTAGAACTAATAATTACAAATTGTTAACTATACTTCAATTTGAAGTTGTGAATTTGAAATTCTCAAATAAACAATTTAGAACTGATAATTACAAATTGTTAACTATACTTCAATTTGAAGTTGTGAATTTGAAACCTCAAATAACAATTTAGAATTAATAATTACAAATTGTTAACTATACTTCAATTTGAAGTTGTGAATTTGAAATTCTCAAATAAACAATTTAGAATTAATAATTACAAATTGTTAACTATACTTCAATTTAAAGTTGTGAATTTGAAATTCTCAAATAAACAATTTAGAATTAATAATTACAAATTGTTAACTATACTTCAATTTGAAGTTGTGAATTTGAAATTCTCAAATAAACAATTTAGAATTAATAATTACAAATTGTTAACTATACTTCAATTTGAAGTTGTGAATTTGAAATTCTCAAATAAACAATTTAGAACTAATAATTACAAATTGTTAACTATACTTCAATTTGAAGTTGTGAATTTGAAATTCTCAAATAAACAATTTAGAATTAATAATTACAAATTGTTAACTATACTTCAATTTGAAGTTGTGAATTTGAAATTCTCAAATAAACAATTTAGAACTGATAATTACAAATTGTTAACTATACTTCAATTTGAAGTTGTGAATTTGAAATTCTCAAATAAACAATTTAGAATTAAAAATTTTACAAATTATTAACTATACTTCAATTTGAAGTTGTGAATTTGAAATTCTCAAATAAACAATTTAGAATTAATAATTACAAATTGTTAACTATACTTCAATTTGAAGTTGTGAATTTGAAATTCTCAAATAAACAATTTAGAACTAATAATTACAAATTGTTAACTATACTTCAATTTGAAGTTGTGAATTTGAAATTCTCAAATAAACAATTTAGAACTGATAATTACAAATTGTTAACTATACTTCAATTTGTAGTTGTGAATTTGAAATTCTCAAATAAACAATTTAGAACTAATAATTACAAATTGTTAACTATACTTCAATTTGAAGTTGTGAATTTGAAATTCTCAAATAACAATTTAGAATTAATAATTTCAAATTATTAACTATACTTCAATTTGAAGTTGTGAATTTGAAATTCTCAAATAAACAATTTAGAACTAATAATTACAAATTGTTAACTATACTTCAATTTGAAGTTGTGAATTTGAAATTCTCAAATAACAATTTAGAATTAATAATTACAAATTGTTAACTATACTTCAATTTGAAGTTGTGAATTTGAAAATCTCAAAAAACAATTTAGAATTAATAATTACAAATTGTTAACTATACTTCAATTTGAAGTTGAATTTGAAATTCTCAAATAAACAATTTAGAATTAATAATTTCAAGTTATTAACTATACTTCAATTTGAAGTTGTGAATTTGAATTTCTCAAATAAACAATTTAGAATTAATAATTTTAAATTATTAACTATACTACAATTTGAAGTTGTGAATTTGAAATTCTCAAATAAACAATTTAGAACTAATAATTACAAATTGTTAACTATACTTCAATTTGAAGTTGTGAATTTAAAATTATCCAATAAACAATTTAGAACTAATAATTACAAATTGTTAACTATACTTCAATTTGAAGTTGTGAATTTTAAATTCTCTAATAAACAATTTAGAATAAATAATTACAAATTGTTAACTATACTTCAATTTGAAGTTGTGAATCTGAAATTTTCAAATAAACAATTTAGAACTGATAATTACAAATTGTTAACTATACCACAATTTGAAGTTGTAAATTTGAAATTCTCAAATAAACAAATTAGAATTAATAATTACAAATTGTTAACTATACTTCACTTTGAAGTTGTGAATTTGAAATTCTCAAATAACAATTAGAATTAATAATTACAAATTGTTAACTATACTTCAATTTAAAGTTGTGAATTTGAAATTCTCAAATAAACAATTTAGAATTAATAATTACAAATTGTTAACTATACTTCAATTTGAAGTTGTGAATTTGAAATTCTCAAATAAACAATTTAGAATTAATAATTTCAAGTTATTAACTATACTTCAATTTGAAGTTGTGAATTTGAAATTCTCAAATAAACAATTTAGAATTAATAATTTTAAATTATTAACTATACTTCAATTTGAAGTTGTGAATTTGAAATTCTCAAATAAATAATTTAGAATTAATAATTACAAATTGTTAACTATACTTCAATTTGAAGTTGTGAATTTGAAATTTTCAAATAAACAATTTAGAACTGATAATTACAAATTGTTAACTATACTTCAATTTGAAGTTGTGAATTTGAAATTCTCAAATAAACAATTTAGAATTAATAATTTCAAATTATTAAATATACTTCAATTTGAAGTTGTGAATTTGAAATTCTCAAATAAACAATTTAGAATTAATAATTACAAATTGTTAACTATACTTCAATTTGAAGTTGTGAATTTGAAATTCTCAAATAAACAATTTAGAACTAATAATTACAAATTGTTAACAATACTTCAATTTGAAGTTGTGAATTTAAAATTCTCAAATAAACAATTTAGAACTAATAATTACAAATTGTTAACTATACTTCAATTTGAAGTTGTGAATTTAAAATTTTCAAATAGACAATTTAGAACTGATAATTACAAATTGTTAACTATACTTCAATTTGAAGTTGTGAATTTGAAATTCTCAAATAAACAATTTAGAATTAATAATTACAAATTGTTAACTATACTTCAATTTGAAGTTGAGAATATGAAATTCTCAAATAAACAATTTAGAACTAATAATTACAAATTGTTAACTATACTTCAATTTGAAGTTGTGAATTTAAAATTCTCAAATAAAAATTTAGAACTAATAATTACAAATTGTTAACTATACTTCAATTTGAAGTTGTGAATTTAAAATTTTCAAATAAACAATTTAGAACTGATAATTACAAATTGTTAACTATACCACAATTTGAAGTTGTAAATTTGAAATTCTCAAATAAACAATTTAGAATTAATAATTACAAATTGTTAACTATACTTCAATTTGAAGTTGTGAATTTGAAATTCTTAAATAAACAATTTAGAATAAATAATTACAAATTGTTAACTATACTTCAATTTGAAGTTGTAAATTTGAAATTTTCAAATAAACAATTTAGAACTGATAATTACAAATTGTTAACTATACCACAATTTGAAGTTGTAAATTTGAAATTCTCAAATAAACAATTTAGAATTAATAATTACAAATTGTTAACTATACTTCAATTTGAAGTTGTCACTTTGAAATTCTCAAATAACAATTAAGAATTAATAATTACAAATTGTTAACTATACTTCAATTTGAAGTTGTGAATTTGAAATTCTTAAATAAACAATTTAGAACTAATAATTACAAATTGTTAACTATACTTCAATTTGAAGTTGTGAATTTGAAATTCTCAAATACCAATTAAAATTAATAATTTCAAATTATTAACTATACTTCAATTTGAAGTTGTGAATTTGAAATTCTCAAATAAACAATTTAGAATTAATAATTTTAAATTATTAACTATACTTCAATTTGAAGTTGTGAATTTGAAATTCTCAAATAAACAATTTAGAATTAATAATTACAAATTGTTAACTATACTTCAATTTGAAGTTGTGAATTTGAAATTTTCAAATAAACAATTTAGAACTGATAATTACAAATTGTTAACTATACTTCAATTTGAAGTTGTGAATTTGAAATTCTCAAATAAACAATTTAGAATTAATAATTTCAAATTATTAAATATACTTCAATTTGAAGTTGTGAATTTGAAATGCTCAAATAAACAATTTAGAATTAATAACTACAAATTGTTAACTATACTACAATTTGAGGTTGTGAATTTGAAATTCTCAAATAAACAATTTAGAACTAATAATTACAAATTGTTAACTATACTTCAATTTGAAGTTGTGAATTTAAAATTCTCAAATAAACAATTTAGAACTAATAATTACAAATTGTTAACTATACTTCAATTTGAAGTTGTGAATTTTAAATTCTCTAATAAACAATTTAGAATAAATAATTACAAATTGTTAACTATACTTCAATTTGAAGTTGTGAATTTGAAATTTTCAAATAAACAATTTAGAACTGATAATTACAAATTGTTAACTATACCACAATTTGAAGTTGTAAATTTGAAATTCTCAAATAAACAATTTAGAATTAATAATTACAAATTGTTAACTATACTTCAATTTGAAGTTGTGAATTTGAAATTCTCAAATAACAATTTAGAATTAATAATTTTAAATTATTAACTATACTTCAATTTGAAGTTGTGAATTTGAAATTCTCAAATAAACAATTTAGAATTAATAATTACAAATTGTTAACTATACTTCAATTTGAAGTTGTGAATTTGAAATTTTCAAATAAACAATTTAGGACTGATAATTACAAATTGTTAACTATACTTCAATTTGAAGTTGTGAATTTGAAATTCTCAAATAAACAATTTAGAATTAATAATTTCAAATTATTAAATATACTTCAATTTGAAGTTGTGAATTTGAAATTCTCAAATAAACAATTTAGAATTAATAATTACAAATTGTTAACTATACTTCAATTTGAAGTTGTGAATTTGAAATTCTCAAATAAACAATTTAGAACTAATAATTACAAATTGTTAACAATACTTCAATTTGAAGTTGTGAATTTAAAATTCTCAAATAAACAATTTAGAACTAATAATTACAAATTGTTAACTATACTTCAATTTGAAGTTGTGAATTTAAAATTTTCAAATAGACAATTTAGAACTGATAATTACAAATTGTTAACTATACTTCAATTTGAAGTTGTGAATTTGAAATTCTCAAATAAACAATTTAGAATTAATAATTACAAATTGTTAACTATACTTCAATTTGAAGTTGAGAATATGAAATTCTCAAATAAACAATTTAGAACTAATAATTACAAATTGTTAACTATACTTCAATTTGAAGTTGTGAATTTAAAATTCTCAAATAAACAATTTAGAACTGATAATTACAAATTGTTAACTATACTTCAATTTGAAGTTGTGAATTTGAAACTCTCAAATATACTATTTGGAATTAATAATTACAAATTGTTAACTATACTTCAATTTGAAGTTGTGAATTTGAAATTCTCAAATAAACAATTTAGAACTGATAATTACAAATTGTTAACTATACTTCAATTTGAAGTTGTGAATTTAAAACTCTCAAATAATTAATTTAGAACTAATAATTACAAATTGTTAACTATACTTCAATTTGAAGTTGTGAATTTAAAATTTTCAAATAAACAATTTAGAACTGATAATTACAAATTGTTAACTATACCACAATTTGAAGTTGTAAATTTGAAATTCTCAAATAAACAATTTAGAATTAATAATTACAAATTGTTAACTATACTTCAATTTGAAGTTGTGAATTTGAAATTCTCAAATAAACAATTTAGAATTAATAATTACAAATTGTTAACTATACTTCAATTTGAAGTTGTGAATTTGAAATTTTCAAATAAACAATTTAGAACTGATAATTACAAATTGTTAACTATACCACAATTTGAAGTTGTAAATTTGAAATTCTCAAATAAACAATTTAGAACTAATAATTACAAATTGTTAACTATACTTCAATTTAAAGTTGTGAATTTGAAATTCTCAAATACCAATTAAAATTAATAATTTCAAATTATTAACTATACTTCAATTTGAAGTTGTGAATTTGAAATTCTCAAATAAACAATTTAGAATTAATAATTACAAATTGTTAACTATACTTCAATTTGAAGTTGTGAATTTGAAATTTTCAAATAAACAATTTAGAACTGATAATTACAAATTGTTAACTATACTTCAATTTGAAGTTGTGAATTTGAAATTCTCAAATAAACAATTTAGAATTAATAATTTCAAATTATTAAATATACTTCAATTTGAAGTTGTGAATTTGAAATTTTCAAATAAACAATTTAGAATTAATAATTACAAATTGTTAACTATACTACAATTTGAAGTTGTGAATTTGAAATTCTCAAATAAACAATTTAGAACTAATAATTACAAATTGTTAACTATACTTCAATTTGAAGTTGTGAATTTAAAATTCTCAAATAAACAATTTAGAACTTATAATTACAAATTGTTAACTATACTTCAATTTGAAGTTGTGAATTTAAAATTTTCAAATAGACAATTTAGAACTGATAATTACAAATTGTTAACTATACTTCAATTTGAAGTTGTGAATTTGAAATTCTCAAATAAACAATTTAGAATTAATAATTACAAATTGTTAACTATACTTCAATTTGAAGTTGAGAATATGAAATTCTCAAATAAACAATTTAGAACTAATAATTACAAATTGTTAACTATACTTTAATTTGAAGTTGTGAATTTAAAATTCTCAAATAAAAATTTAGAACTGATAATTACAAATTGTTAACTATACTTCAATTTGAAGTTGTGAATTTGAAACTCTCAAATATACTATTTGGAATTAATAATTACAAATTGTTAACATTACTTCAATTTGAAGTTGTAAATTTGAAATTCTCAAATAAACAATTTAGAATTAATAATTACAAATTGTTAACTATACTTCAATTTGAAGTTGTGAATTTGAAATTCTCAAATAAATAATTTAGAACTGATAATTACAAATTGTTAACTATACTTCAATTTGAAGTTGTGAATTTGAAATTCTCAAATAAACAATTTAGAATTAATAATTTCAAATTATTAACTATACTTCAATTTGAAGTTGTGAATTTCAAATTCTCAAATAAACAATTTAGAATTAATAATTTCAAATTAATAACTATACTTCAATTTGAAGTTGTGAATTTGAAATTCTCAATTAAACAGTTTAGAACTGATAAATACAAATTGTTAACTATACTTCAATTTGAAGTTGAGAATATAAAATTCTCAAATAAACAATTAAAATTAATAATTACAAATTCTTAACTATACTTCAATTTGAAGTTGTGAATTTGAAATTCTCAAATAAACAATTTAGAATTAGTAATTACAAATTGCTAAATATACTTCAATTTGAAGTTGAGAATTTGAAATTCTCAAATAAACAATTTAGAATTAATAAATACAAATTGTTAACTATACTTCAATTTGAAGTTGTGAATTTGAAATTCTCAAATAAACAATTTAGAACTGATAATTACAAATTGTTAACTATACTTTAATTTGAAGTTGTGAATTTGAAATTATCAACTAAATAATTTAGAATTAATAATTACAAATTGTTAACTATACTTCAATTTGAAGTTGTGAATTTGAAATTCTCAAATAAACAGTTTAGAACTGATAATTACAAATTGTTAACTATACTTCAATTTGAAGTTGTGAATTTGAAATTCTCAAATAAACAATTTATAATTAATAATTTCAAATTATAAACTATACTTCAATTTGAAGTTGTGAATTTGAAATTCTCAAATAAACAATTAAAATTAATAATTACAAATTGTTAACTATACTTCAATTTGAAGTTGTGAATTTGAAATTCTCAAATAAACAGTTTAGAACTGATAATTACAAATTGTTAACTATACTTTAATTTGAAGTTGTGAATTTGAAATTCTCAAATAAACAATTTAGAATTAATAATTTCAAATTATAAACTATACTTCAATTTGAAGTTGTGAATTTGAAATTCTCAAATAAACAATTTAGAACTGATAATTACAAATTGTTAACTATACTTTAATTTGAATTTGTGAATTTGAAATTCTCAAATAAACTATTTAGAATTAAGAATTACAAATTGTTAACTATACTTTAATTTGAAGTTGTGAATTTGAAATTATCAAATAAACAATTTAGAACTAATAATTACAAATTGTTAACTATACTTCAATTTGAAGTTGTGAATTTGAAATTCTCAAATAAACAATTTAGAACTAATAATTACAAATTGTTAACTATACTTCAATTTGAAGTTGTAAATTTGAAATTCTCAAATAAACAATTTAGAACTAATAATTACAAATTGTTAACTATACTTCAATTTGAAGTTGTGAATTTAAAATTTTCAAATAAACATTTTAGAACTGATAATTACAAATTGTTAACTATACTTCAATTTGAAGTTGTGAATTTGAAATTCTCAAATAAACAATTTAGAATTAATAATTTCAAATTATTAAATATACTTCAATTTGAAGTTGTGAATTTGAAATTCTCAAATAAACAATTTAGAATTAATAATTACAAAGTGTTAACTATACTTCAATTTGAAGTCGTGAATTTGAAATTCTCAAATAAACAATTTAGAACTAATAATTACAAATTGTTAACTATACTTCAATTTGAAGTTGTGAATTTGAAATTCTCAAATAACAATTTAGAATTAACAATTTCAAATTATTAACTATACCAGTCTGGTTGACAATGTTGACGTGTGGCGTGTGTAAGCGAAATGTAACCAAATATGAGGATCGCATACAATGCAAGATGAAATGCAAGTCAAATTTTCATATTACGTGCATAGGCATGTCCTTAGAAACGTGGAGTTTACTAAACAGTAGCGATAAAATAGACTCCTGGAACTGTGGCGAGTGTGGGAAAACATAACCTCAAATTCATCACGAGACAGTGAAATTACTACAAATGTAGTTACAGAACAACTTAGCAACGAAACAGCAATGCAAAGCAAACCTTTGGAATCGGTTCCATCACCGAAAATACCCCGAAGACCACGGTGAGGAAGTTGTAAATCTGCCGTGGCAACGTGAATTCAAAAACATAAAAGAAGCTCACCGGAACAAGTCATTAGGAACGTTAGACAAAGGCGTATCACGGAATACGGTACACCAAACCAAGAAATACAGATAAATACAAAGAATCGTTTTCAACCATTTGTCGATCTGACGTCTCCCAGGCTTTTGATAAGGTGTGGCACGAGGGCCTGCTATTTAAAATTAATCAAAAGTTACCAGCCTATCACAAGTTACTCAAATCTTACCTCACCGAAAGAAAGTTTCGTGTTAAGTGTGGAGAAACATACTCAAACCTCTGCCCAATAAACTCGGGGTACCTCAGGGCAGCATCCTGGGTCCGGTACTCTACCTGTTATTCACAGCAGACCTACCAACAACTGGGTTCACGAAAACCGCCACTTTTGCAGACGATACGTTAATTATGGCTTCTCATAGTAATAAACACCAAGCTTCAGTAGACCTACAAGTAAGCCTAAATCAGGTACAGAAATGGATGAGGAAATGGCGTATTAAAGCAAACGACTCGAAGTCTGTACAAGTCACTTTCACGACAAAAAGAGAAAATTGCCCACCAGTAACGCTAAATGACCGTGTGTTACCCCAGGCGGATGATGTCAAATATTTAGGTATGCATTTGGACAAGCGCCTCACCTATGCAAAACACATTTGGATGAAAAGAAAGCAACTTGGTCTCAAATTCAGACAGTTGTACTGGCTTATTGGAAGAAAATCCAGCTTGTCTCTGGAAAACAAAACTCTACTGTACAAATGTATTATAAAGCCTATATGGACGTATGGGATTGAGTTATGGGGAACAACTAGCAACTCTAATATTGAAATTCTACAGCGATTCCAGTCAAAGATGCTTCGCACCATAGCGAATGCTCCATGGTATGTACCTAACGAAGTCTTACACAATGATCTGCAAATGGAAACGGTGAAAGAGGTCATAAAATCGCAAAGTGCAAGTTACAAAAATAAATTAAGCGACCATCCAAATAAACTAGCCACAGACCTCCTTGAAAACAGTTCTACACCCCGCAGGTTGAAAAGGCATCATCCGTGGGATCTCCCAAATAGATTTGTTTGAAGTGATGTAGTGTTATCTAAGTTGATGGTGTGTATAAAAATGACATGATTGTAAGTAATGTTTTGTGGAGTTAAGTCATTGGACTTGATCTCTTATGACACTTGTTCGCTATACCATTTACTGAATGTTATTTAACAGATTGTAAATTCAATATTGGGATGTCAATAAAAAAAAAAAAAACTATACTTCAATTTGAAGTTGTGAATTTGAATTTCTCAAATAAACAATTTAGAATTAATAATTTCAAATTATTAAATATACTTCAATTTGAAGTTGTGAATTTGAAATTCTCAAATAAACAATTTAGAACTGATAATTACAAATTGTTAACTATACTTCAATTTGAAGTTGTGAATTTGAAATTCTCAAATAAACAATTTAGAATTAATAATTACAAATTGTTAACTATACTTCAATTTGAAGTTGTGAATTTGAAATTCTCAAATAAACAATTTAGAACTAATAATTACAAATTGTTAACTATACTTCAATTTGAAGTTGTGAATTTGAAATTCTCAAATAAACAATTTAGAACTGATAATTACAAATTGTTAACTATACTTCAATTTGAAGTTGTGAATTTGAAATTCTCAAATAAACAATTTAGAACTAATAATTACAAATTGTTAACTATACTTCAATTTGAAGTTGTGAATTTGAAATTCTCAAATAAACAATTTAGAATTAATAATTTCAAATTATAAAATATACTTCAATTTGAAGTTGTGAATTTGAAATTCTCAAATAAACAATTTAGAATTAATAATTACAAAGTGTTAACTATACTTCAATTTGAAGTTGTGAATTTGAAATTCTCAAATAAACAATTTAGAACTAATAATTCCAAATTGTTAACTATACTTCAATTTGAAGTTGTGAATTTGAAATTCTCAAATAACAATTTAGAATTAATAATTTCAAATTATTAACTATACTTCAATTTGAAGTTGTGAATTTGAAATTCTCAAATAAACAATTTAGAATTAATAATTTCAAATTATTAAATATACTTCAATTTGATGTTGTGAATTTGAAATGCTCAAATAAACAATTTAGAATTAATAATTACAAATTGTTAACTATACTACAATTTGAAGTTGTGAATTTGAAATTCTCCAATAAACAATTTAGAACTAATAATTACAAATTGTTAACTATACTTCAATTTGAAGTTGTGAATTTAAAATTCTCAAATAAACAATTTAGAACTAATAATTACAAATTGTTAACTATACTTCAATTTGAAGTTGTGAAATTAAAATTCTCAAATAGACAATTTAGAACTGATAATTACAAATTGTTAACTATACTTCAATTTGAAGTTGTGAATTTGAAATTCTCAAATAAACAATTTAGAATTAATAATTACAAATTGTTAACTATACTTCAATTTGAAGTTGAGAATATGAAATTCTCAAATAAACAATTTAGAACTAATAATTACAAATTGTTAACTATACTTCAATTTGAAGTTGTGAATTTAAAATTCTCAAATAAATAATTTAGAACTGATAATTACAAATTGTTAACTATACTTCAATTTGAAGTTGTGAATTTGAAACTCTCAAATATACTATTTGGAATTAATAATTACAAATTGTTAACTATACTTCAATTTGAAGTTGTGAATTTGAAATTCTCAAATAAACAATTTAGAACTGATAATTACAAATTGTTAACTATACTTCAATTTGAAGTTGTGAATTTAAAACTCTCAAATAATTAATTTAGAACTAATAATTACAAATTGTTAACTATACTTCAATTTGAAGTTGTGAATTTAAAATTTTCAAATAAACAATTTAGAACTGATAATTACAAATTGTTAACTATACCACAATTTGAAGTTGTAAATTTGAAATTCTCAAATAAACAATTTAGAATTAATAATTACAAATTGTTAACTATACTTCAATTTGAAGTTGTGAATTTGAAATTCTCAAATAAACAATTTAGAATTAATAATTACAAATTGTTAACTATACTTCAATTTGAAGTTGTGAATTTGAAATTTTCAAATAAACAATTTAGAACTGATAATTACAAATTGTTAACTATACCACAATTTGAAGTTGTAAATTTGAAATTCTCAAATAAACAATTTAGAATTAATAATTACAAATTGTTAACTATACTTCAATTTGAAGTTGTGAATTTGAAATTCTCAAATAACAATTAAGAATTAATAATTACAAATTGTTAACTATACTTCAATTTGAAGTTGTGAATTTGAAATTCTCAAATAAACAATTTAGAATTAATAATTACAAATTGTTAACTATACTTCAATTTGAAGTTGTGAATTTGAAATTCTCAAATAAACAATTTAGAATTAATAATTTCAAGTTATTAACTATACTTCAATTTGAAGTTGTGAATTTGAAATTCTCAAATAAACAATTTAGAATTAATAATTTTAAATTATTAACTATACTTCAATTTGAAGTTGTGAATTTGAAATTTTCAAATAAACAATTTAGAATTAATAATTACAAATTGTTAACTATACTTCAATTTGAAGTTGTGAATTTGAAATTCTCAAATAAACAATTTAGAATTAATAATTACAAATTGTTAACTCTACTTAAATTTGAAGTTGAGAATATGAAATTCTCAAATAAACAATTTAGAACTAATAATTACAAATTATTAACTATACTTCAATTTGAAGTTGTGAATTTAAAATTCTCAAATAAACAATTTAGAACTGATAATTACAAATTGTTAACTATACTTCAATTTGAAGTTGTGAATTTGAAACTCTCAAATATACTATTTGGAATTAATAATTACAAATTTTTAACTATACTTCAATTTGAAGTTGTGAATTTAAAATTCTCAAATAAACAATTTAGAATTAATAATTTTAAATTATTAACTATACTTCAATTTGAAGTTGTGAATTTGAAATTCTCAAATATACTA
>JARFIX010000343.1:207500-266804 GCA_036346125.1 Lycocerus yunnanus | reverse complement strand
AAATTGTTTATTTGAGAATTTAAATTCACAACTTCAAATTGAAGTATAGTTAACAATTTGTAATTATTAATTCTAAATTGTTTATTTGAGAATTTCAAATTCACAACTTCAAATTGAAGTATAGTTAACAATTTGTAATTATTAATTCTAAATTGTTTATTTGAGAATTTCAAATTCACAACTTCAAATTGAAGTATAGTTAACAATTTGTAATTATTAATTCTAAATTGTTTATTTGAGAATTTCAAATTCACAACTTCAAATTGAAGTATAGTTAACAATTTGTAATTATTAATTCTAAATTGTTTATTTGAGAATTTCAAATTCACAACTTCAAATTGAAGTATAGTTAACAATTTGTAATTATTAATTCTAAATTGTTTATTTGAGAATTTCAAATTCACAACTTCAAATTGAAGTATAGTTAACAATTTGTAATTATTAATTCTAAATTGTTTATTTGAGAATTTCAAATTCACAACTTCAAATTAAGTATAGTTAACAATTTGTAATTATCAGTTCTAAATTGTTTATTTGAGAATTTCAAATTCACAACTTCAAATTGAGTATAGTTAACAATTTGTAATTATCAGTTCTAAATTGTTTATTTGAGAATTTCAAATTCACAACTTCAAATTGAAGTATAGTTAACAATTTGTAATTATTATTCTAAATTGTTTATTTGAGAATTTCAAATTCACAACTTCAAATTGAAGTATAGTTAACAATTTGTAATTATTAATTCTAAATTGTTTATTTGAGAATTTCAAATTACAACTTCAAATTGAAGTATAGTTAACAATTTGTAATTATTAATTCTAAATTGTTTATTTGAGAATTTCAAATTCACAACTTCAAATTGAAGTATAGTTAACAATTTGTAATTATAATTCTAAATTGTTTATTTGAGAATTTAAATTACAACTTCAAATTGAAGTATAGTTAACAATTTGTAATTATTAATTCTAAATTGTTTATTTGAGAATTTCAAATTCACAACTTCAAATTGAAGTATAGTTAACAATTTGTAATTATTAATTCTAAATTGTTTATTTGAGAATTTCAAATTCACAACTTCAAATTGAAGTATAGTTAACAATTTGTAATTATTAATTCTAAATTGTTTATTTGAGAATTTCAAATTCACAACTTCAAATTGAAGTATAGTTAACAATTTGTAATTATTAATTCTAAATTGTTTATTTGAGAATTTCAAATTACAACTTCAAATTGAAGTATAGTTAACAATTTGTAATTATTAATTCTAAATTGTTTATTTGAGAATTTCAAATTCACAACTTCAAATTGAAGTATAGTTAACAATTTGTAATTATTAATTCTAAATTGTTTATTTGAGAATTTCAAATTCAAACTTCAAATTGAAGTATAGTTAACAATTTGTAATTATTAATTCTAAATTGTTTATTTGAGAATTTCAAATTCACAACTTCAAATTGAAGTATAGTTAACAATTTGTAATTATTATTCTAAATTGTTTATTTGAGAATTTCAAATTACAACTTCAAATTGAAGTATAGTTAACAATTTGTAATTATCAGTTCTAAATTGTTTATTTGAGAATTTTAAATTCACAACTTCAAATTGAAGTATAGTTAACAATTTGTAATTATTCAGTTCTAAATTATTTATTTGAGAATTTCAAATTCACAACTTCAAATTGAAGTATAGTTAACAATTTGTAATTATTAATTCTAAATTGTTTATTTGAGAATTTCAAATTCACAACTTCAAATTGAAGTATAGTTAACAATTTGTAATTATCAGTTCTAAATTGTTTATTTGAGAATTTCAAATTCACAACTTCAAATTGAAGTATAGTTAACAATTTGTAATTATCAGTTCTAAATTGTTTATTTGAGAATTTCAAATTCACAACTTCAAATTGAAGTATAGTTAACAATTTGTAATTATCAGTTCTAAATTGTTTATTTGAGAATTTCAAATTCACAACTTCAAATTGAAGTATAGTTAACAATTTGTAATTATTAATTCTAAATTGTTTATTTGAGAATTTCAAATTCACAACTTCAAATTGAAGTATAGTTAACAATTTGTAATTATTAATTCTAAATTGTTTATTTGAGAATTTCAAATTCACAACTTCAAATTGAAGTATAGTTAAAATTTGTAATTATTATTCTAAATTTTTATTTGAGAATTTCAAATTCACAACTTCAAATTGAAGTATAGTTAATAATTTGTAATTATTACTTCTAAATTGTTTATTTGAGAATTTCAAATTCACAACTTCAAATTGAAGTATAGTTAACAATTTGTAATTATCTAGTTCTAAATTATTTATTTGAGAATTTCAAATTCACAACTTCAAATTGAAGTATAGTTAACAATTTGTAATTATTAATTCTAAATTGTTTATTTGAGAATTTCAAATTCACAACTTCAAATTGAAGTATAGTTAACAAATTGTAATTATTAATTCTAAATTGTTTATTTGAGAATTTTAAATTCACAACTTCAAATTGAAGTATAGTTAACAAATTGTAATTATTAATTCTAAATAGTTTATTTGAGAATTTCAAATTCACAACTTCAAATTGAAGTATAGTTAACAATTTGTAATTATTAATTCTAAATTGTTTATTTGAGAATTTCAAATTCACAACTTCAAATTGAAGTATAGTTAACAATTTGTAATTATTAATTCTAAATTGTTTATTTGAGAATTTCAAATTCACAACTTCAAATTGAAGTATAGTTAACAATTTGTAATTATCAGTTCGATTTGTTTATTTGAGAATTTCTAATTCACAACTTCAAATTGAAGTATAGTTAACAAATTGTAATTATTAATTCTAAATTTTTATTTGAGAATTTCAAATTCACAACTTCAAATTGAAGTATAGTTAACAATTTGTAATTATTAATTCTAAATTGTTTATTTGAGAATTTCAAATTCACAACTTCAAATTGAAGTATAGTTAACAATTTGTAATTATTAATTCTAAATTGTTTATTTGAGAATTTCAAATTCACAACTTCAAATTGAAGTATAGTTAACAATTTGTAATTATTAATTCTAAATTGTTTATTTGAGAATTTAAATTCACAACTTCAAATTGAAGTATAGTTAACAATTTGTAATTATTAATTCTAAATTGTTTATTTGAGAATTTAAATTCACAACTTCAAATTGAAGTATAGTTAACAATTTGTAATTATTAATTCTAAATTGTTTATTTGAGAATTTCAAATTCACAACTTCAAATTGAAGTATAGTTAACAATTTGTAATTATAATTCTAAATTGTTTATTTGAGAATTTCAAATTCACAACTTCAAATTGAAGTATAGTTAACAATTTGTAATTATTAATTCTAAATTGTTTATTTGAGAATTTCAAATTCACAACTTCAAATTGAAGTATAGTTAACAATTTGTAATTATTAATTCTAAATTGTTTATTTGAGAATTTCAAATTCACAACTTCAAATTGAAGTATAGTTAACAATTTGTAATTATTAATTCTAAATTGTTTATTTGAGAATTTCAAATTCACAACTTCAAATTGAAGTATAGTTAACAATTTGTAATTATTAATTCTAAATTGTTTATTTGAGAATTTCAAATTCACAACTTCAAATTGAAGTATAGTTAACAATTTGTAATTATTAATTCTAAATTGTTTATTTGAGAATTTCAAATTCACAACTTCAAATTGAAGTATAGTTAACAATTTGTAATTATTATTCTAAATTGTTTATTTGAGAATTTCAAATTCACAACTTCAAATTGAAGTATAGTTAACAATTTGTAATTATTAATTCTAAATTGTTTATTTGAGAATTTCAAATTCACAACTTCAAATTGAAGTATAGTTAACAATTTGTAATTATTAATTCTAAATTGTTTATTTGAGAATTTCAAATTCACAACTTCAAATTGAAGTATAGTTAACAATTTGTAATTATTAATTCTAAATTGTTTATTTGAGAATTTCAAATTCACAACTTCAAATTGAAGTATAGTTAACAATTTGTAATTATTAATTCTAAATTGTTTATTTGAGAATTTCAAATTCACAACTTCAAATTGAAGTATAGTTAACAATTTGTAATTATTAATTCTAATTTGTTTATTTGAGAATTTCAAATTCACAACTTCAAATTGAAGTATAGTTAACAATTTGTAATTATAAGTTTTAAATTGTTTATTTGAGAATTTTAAATTCACAACTTCAAATTAAAGTATAGTTAACAATTTGTAATTATCAGTTCTAAATTATTTATTTGAGAATTTCAAATTCACAACTTCAAATTGAAGTATAGTTAACAATTTGTAATTATTAATTCTAAATTGTTTATTTGAGAATTTCAAATTCACAACTTCAAATTGAAGTATAGTTAACAATTTGTAATTATTAATTCTAAATTGTTTATTTGAGAATTTAAATTAACAACTTCAAATTGAAGTATAGTTAACAATTTGTAATTATTAATTCTAAATTGTTTATTTGAGAATTTCAAATTTACAACTTCAAATTGAAGTATAGTTAATAATTTGTAATTATTAATTCTAAATTGTTTATTTGAGAATTTAAATTCACAACTTCAAATTGAAGTATAGTTAACAATTTGTAATTATTAATTCTAAATTGTTTATTTGAGAATTTAAATTACAACTTCAAATTAAGTATAGTTAACAATTTGTAATTATTATTCTAAATTGTTTATTTGAGAATTTAAATTCACAACTTCAAATTGAAGTATAGTTAACAATTTGTAATTATCAGTTCTAAATTGTTTATTTGAGAATTTCAAATTCACAACTTCAAATTGAAGTATAGTTAACAATTTGTAATTATTATTCTAAATTGTTTATTTGAGAATTTCAAATTCACAACTTCAAATTGAAGTATAGTTAACAATTTGTAATTATTAATTCTAAATTGTTTATTTGAGAATTTCAAATTCACAACTTCAAATTGAAGTATAGTTAACAATTTGTAATTATTATTCTAAATTGTTTATTTGAGAATTTCAAATTCACAACTTCAAATTG
Organism: Lycocerus yunnanus; assembly: GCA_036346125.1. Taxonomy (NCBI): domain Eukaryota; kingdom Metazoa; phylum Arthropoda; class Insecta; order Coleoptera; family Cantharidae; genus Lycocerus; species Lycocerus yunnanus. The sequence goes on along the minus strand of JARFIX010000343.1, from coordinate 261,765 downwards.
AAGTATAGTTAACAATTTGTAATTATAATTCTAAATTGTTTATTTGAGAATTTCAAATTCACAACTTCAAATTGAAGTATAGTTAACAATTTGTAATTATTAATTCTAAATTGTTTATTTGAGAATTTCAAATTCACAACTTCAAATTGAAGTATAGTTAACAATTTGTAATTATTACTTCTAAATTGTTTATTTGAGAATTTCAAATTCACAACTTCAAATTGAAGTATAGTTAACAATTTGTAATTATCAGTTCTAAATTGTTTATTTGAGAATTTCAAATTCACAACTTCAAATTGAAGTATAGTTAACAATTTGTAATTATTAGTTCTAAATTATTTATTTGAGAATTTCAAATTCACAACTTCAAATTGAAGTATAGTTAATAATTTGTAATTATTAATTCTAAATTGTTTATTTGAGAATTTCAAATTCACAACTTCAAATTACAGTATAGTTAACAATTTGTAATTATTATTCTAAATTGTTTATTTGAGAATTTCAAATTCACAACTTCAAATTGAAGTATAGTTAACAATTTGTAATTATTAATTCTAAATTGTTTATTTGAGAATTTCAAATTCACAACTTCAAATTGAAGTATAGTTAACAATTTGTAATTATTAATTCTAAATTGTTTATTTGAGAATTTCAAATTCACAACTTCAAATTGAAGTATAGTTAACAATTTGTAATTATTAATTCTAAATTGTTTATTTGAGAATTTCAAATTCACAACTTCAAATTGAAGTATAGTTAACAATTTGTAATTATTAATTCTAAATTGTTTATTTGAGAATTTCAAATTCACAACTTCAAATTGAAGTATAGTTAACAATTTGTAATTATTAATTCTAAATTGTTTATTTGAGAATTTCAAATTCACAACTTCAAATTGAAGTATAGTTAACAATTTGTAATTATCAGTTCTAAATTGTTTATTTGAGAATTTCAAATTCACAACTTCAAATTGAAGTATAGTTAACAATTTGTAATTATTAATTCTAAATTGTTTATTTGAGAATTTCAAATTCACAACTTCAAATTGAAGTATAGTTAACAATTTGTAATTATAATTCTAAATTGTTTATTTGAGAATTTCAAATTACAACTTCAAATTGAAGTATAGTTAACAATTTGTAATTATTAATTCTAAATTGTTTATTTGAGAATTTCAAATTCACAACTTCAAATTAAAGTATAGTTAACAATTTGTAATTATTAATTCTAAATTGTTTATTTGAGAATTTCAAATTCACAACTTCAAATTAAGTATAGTTAACAATTTGTAATTATCAGTTCTAAATTGTTTATTTGAGAATTTCAAATTCACAACTTCAAATTGAAGTATAGTTAACAATTTGTAATTATCAGTTCTAAATTGTTTATTTGAGAATTTCAAATTCACAACTTCAAATTGAAGTATAGTTAACAATTTGTAATTATTACTTCTAAATTGTTTATTTGAGAATTTCAGATTCACAACTTCAAATTGAAGTATAGTTAACAATTTGTAATTATCAGTTCTAAATTGTTTATTTGAGAATTTCAAATTCACAACTTCAAATTGAAGTATAGTTAACAATTTGTAATTATTAATTCTAAATTGTTTATTTGAGAATTTCAAATTCACAATTTCAAATTGAAGTATAGTTTACAATTTGTTATTATCAGTTCTAAATTGTTTATTGAGAATTTCAAATTCACAACTTCAAATTGAAGTATAGTTAACAATTTGTAATTATTAATTCTAAATTGTTTATTTGAGAATATTAAATTAACAACTTCAAATTGAAGTATAGTTAACAATTTGTAATTATTAATTCTAAATTGTTTATTTGAGAATTTCAAATTCACAACTTCAAATTGAAGTATAGTTAACAATTTGTAATTACTAATTCTAAATTGTTTATTTGAGAATATTAAATTAACAACTTTAAATTGAAGTATAGTTAACAATTTGTAATTATTAATTCTAAATTGTTTATTTGAGAATATTAAATTAACAACTTCAAATTGAAGTATAGTTAACAATTTGTAATTATTAATTCAAAATTTGTTTATTTGAGAAGTTCAAATTCACAACTTCAAATTGAAGTATAGTTAACAATTTGTAATTATCAGTTCTAAATTGTTTATTTGAGAATTTCAAATTCACAACTTCAAATTGAAGGATAGTTAACAATTTTAATTATTAATTCTAAATTATTTATTTGAGAATTTCAAATTTACAACTTTAAATTGAAGTATAGTTAATAATTTGAAATTATTAATTTTAAATTGTTTATTTGAGAATTTTAAATTCACAACTTCAAATTAAAGTATAGTTAACAATTTGTAATTATCAGTTCTAAATTGTTTATTTGAGAATTTCAAATTCACAACTTCAAATTGAAGTATAGTTAACAATTTGTAATTATTAGTTCTAAATTGTTTATTTGAGAATTTCAAATTCACAACTTCAAATTGAAGTATAGTTAACAATTTGTAATTATTAATTCTAAATTGTTTATTTGAGAATTTCAAATTCACAACTTCAAATTGAAGTATAGTTAACAATTTGTAATTATTAATTCTAAATTGTTTATTTGAGAATTTCAAATTCACAACTTCAAATTGAAGTATAGTTAACAATTTGTAATTATTAATTCTAAATTGTTTATTTGAGAATTTCAAATTCACAACTTCAAATTGAAGTATAGTTAACAATTTGTAATTATTAATTCTAAATTGTTTATTTGAGAATTTCAAATTCACAACTTCAAATTGAAGTATAGTTAACAATTTGTAATTATTAATTCTAAATTGTTTATTTGAGAATTTCAAATTCACAACTTCAAATTGAAGTATAGTTAACAATTTGTAATTATTAATTCTAAATTGTTTATTTGAGAATTTCAAATTCACAACTTCAAATTGAAGTATAGTTAACAATTTGTAATTATTAATTCTAAATTGTTTATTTGAGAATTTCAAATTCACAACTTCAAATTGAAGTATAGTTAATAATTTGTAATTATTAATTCTAAATTGTTTATTTGAGAATTTCAAATTCACAACTTCAAATTGAAGTATAGTTAACAATTTGTAATTATTAATTCTAAATTGTTTATTTGAGAATTTTAAATTCACAACTTCAAATTGAAGTATAGTTAACAAATTGTAATTATTAATTCTAAATAGTTTATTTGAGAATTTCAAATTCACAACTTCAAATTGAAGTATAGTTAACAATTTGTAATTATTAATTCTAAATTGTTTATTTGAGAATTTCAAATTCACAACTTCAAATTGAAGTATAGTTAACAATTTGTAATTATTAATTCTAAATTGTTTATTTGAGAATTTCAAATTCACAACTTCAAATTGAAGTATAGTTAACAATTTGTAATTATCAGTTCTAAACTGTTTATTTGAGAATTTCAAATTCACAACTTTAAATTGAAGTATAGTTAACAAATTGTAATTATTAATCTAAATTTTTATTTGAGAATTTCAAATTCAAACTTCAAATTGAAGTATAGTTAACAATTTGTAATTATAATTCTAAATTGTTTATTTGAGAATTTCAAATTTACAACTTCAAATTGAAAGTATAGTTAATAATTTGTAATTATTAATTCTAAATTGTTTATTTGAGAATTTCAAATTCACAACTTCAAATTAAAGTATAGTTAACAATTTGTAATTATTATCTAAATTGTTTATTTGAGAATTTCAAATTCACAACTTCAAATTGAAGTATAGTTAACAATTTGTAATTATTAATTCTAAATTGTTTATTTGAGAATTTCAAATTCACAACTTCAAATTGAAGTATAGTTAACAATTTGTAATTATTAATTCTAAATTGTTTATTTGAGAATTTCAAATTCACAACTTCAAATTGAAGTATAGTTAAAATTTGTAATTATTAATTCTAAATTGTTTATTTGAGAATTTCAAATTCACAACTTCAAATTGAAGTATAGTTAACAATTTGTAATTATTATTCTAAATTGTTTATTTGAGAATTTCAAATTCACAACTTCAAATTGAAGTATAGTTAACAATTTGTAATTATTAATTCTAAATTGTTTATTTGAGAATTTCAAATTCACAACTTCAAATTGAAGTATAGTTAACAATTTGTAATTATTATTCTAAATTGTTTATTTGAGAATTTCAAATTCACAACTTCAAATTGAAGTATAGTTAACAATTTGTAATTATTAATTCTAAATTGTTTATTTGAGAATTTCAAATTCACAACTTCAAATTGAAGTATAGTTAACAATTTGTAATTATTAATTCTAAATTGTTTATTTGAGAATTTCAAATTCACAACTTCAAATTGAAGTATAGTTAACAATTTGTAATTATTAATTCTAAATTGTTTATTTGAGAATTTCAAATTCACAACTTCAAATTGAAGTATAGTTAACAATTTGTAATTATTAATTCTAAATTGTTTATTTGAGAATTTCAAATTCACAACTTCAAATTGAAGTATAGTTAACAATTTGTAATTATTAATTCTAAATTGTTTATTTGAGAATTTCAAATTCACAACTTCAAATTGAAGTATAGTTAATAATTTGAAATTATTAATTTTAAATTTTTTTTTTTAAAATTTAAAATTTTAAATTTTAAAATTTTTTTAAAAATTTTTTAAATTTTTTTTTAAAAATTTAAAATTTTAAATTTAAATTTAAAAATTTTTAAAATTTTTTAAATTTTTTTTATTTTTTCAAATTTTAAATTTTAAATTTAAATTTTTTTAAAATTTTTTTTAAAAAATTTTTTTAATTTAAATTTAAAATTTAAATTTTAAATTTAAATTTTTTAAAATTTAAATTTTAAATTTAAATTTTTTTGGAAAAAATTTTTAAAAAATTTTAAATTTTTTTAAAATTTTAAATTTTAAATTTAAATTTTTTTAAAAAATTTTTAAATTTTTTAAATTTTTTTAAAATTTTAAATTTTAAATTTAAATTTTTTTTAAAAAATTTTTAAAAAAAATTTTTTTTTTTAAAAATTTAAATTTTAAACCTTAAATTTTAATTTAAGAAAAATTTTTTTAAATTTAAATTTTTAATTTTTTTAAAAAAAAATTTTTTTTTTTTTCAAATTTTAAATTTTAAATTTAAATTTTTTTAAAATTTTTAAATTAAAAAATTTTTTTATTTAAGAAAAATTTAAATTTTAAATTTAAATTTTTTTAAAATTTTTAAATTAAAAAATTTTTTTAATTTTTTAAAATTTTAAATTTTAAATTTAAATTTTTTTAAAATTTTAAATTTTAAAAAATTTTTTTTTTAAAAAAAAATTTTTAAAATTTTTTTAAAATTTTAAATTTTTTAAATTTTTTTTAAAAAATTTTTAACAATTTTTAAATTTTTTTAAAATTTTAAATTTTAAACCTTAAATTTTAATTTAAGAAAAATTTTAAATTTTTTAAATTTTTTTAAAATTTTAAATTTTAAATTTAAATTTTTATTTAAAAATTTTTTTTTAAAAATTTTTTTTAAAAAATTTTAAATTAAATTCAAATTTTTTTTAAAAATTTTAAATTAAATTCAAATTTTTATTTAAAAATTTTTAAATTTTTAAATTTTTTTAAAATTTTAAATTTTAAACCTTAAATTTTAATTTAAAATTTAAAATTTTAAATTTAAATTTAAATTGTTTAAAAAATTTTTTAAAACCAAAAATTTTTTTTAAAATTTAAAATTTTAAATTTTAAATTTAAATTTTAAATTTGGAAATTTTAAATTTAAATTTTAAATTTGAAATTTTTCCAAATTTTAAATTTTTTTAAAAATTTTTTTTAAAAAAAAATTTTTTTTTAAAAAAAATTAAAATTTTAAATTAATTAATTTTTTTTTTAAATTTTTTAAAAAATTTTTTTAAAAAAAAAATTTTTAAATTAAAAATTAAAATTTGGAAATTTTAAAAAATTTTAAATTTGAAATTTTTCCAAATTTTAAATTTTAAATTTTAAAAATTTTTTTTAAAAAAAAATTTTTTTTTTTAAAAATTTTAAATTAACAATTTAAATTTTAAATTTAAAATTTTTTTTTTTAAATTAAATTTTTAAATTTAAATTTAAACCTTTTTTTTAATTTAAAATTTTTAATTTAAATTTTTTTTTTTTAAAAAAAATTAAATTAAAATTGTTAAAATTTTTTTTTTTTTGGTTTTTAAAAAAAAAAATTAAATTTAAAATTTTTTTTTTAAAATTTTTTTTAAATTTTTTTTTTTAAAAAAAAAAAATTTTAAAATTTTAAAATTTTAATTTTAAATTTTTAAATTTTTAAATTTAAATTTAAATTAAATTTTTTAAAAAATTTTTTAATTAATTTTTTTTTTTTTTTTAAAAAAAAAATTTTTAAAAAAATTTTTTAAAATTTTAAATTTTAAATTTAAATTTTTTTTTTAAAAAATTTAAATTTTAAAAATTTAAATTTTAAATTTAAAAATTTGGAAATTTAAATTTAAAATTTTTTTTAAAAAAAATTTTAAAATTTTTTTTCCCTTTTTAAATTAAATTAAAAAGGAAAAAAATTTTTAAATTTTTAAATTTTTTTTTAAAAAAAAAATTTTTTTAAATTAATTTTTTTTTTTTAAAAAAAAATTTTTAAATTTGAAATTTTAAATTTCCAAATTCAAAAAATTTTAAAAAATTTTAAAATTTTAATTTAAATTTTTAAATTTTTAAATTTAAATTTAAATTTAAATTAAATTTTAAAAATTTAAAATTTTTTTTAAATTTTAAATTTGTTTTTAAAAAATTAAAAAATTAAAATTTAAAATTTTTTAAATTTTTTTTTTTTTTTCCCCAAAAAATTAAATTTAAAATTTAAAAAATTTTTTTTTTTTTTTAAATTTTTTTTAAAAAAAAAAATTAAATTTTAAAAATTTTAAAATTTTAAATTTTTAATTTAAATTTTTAAATTTAAAATTTCAAATTTAAATTTAAAAAAGTAAATTTTAAAATTTTAAATTTTTTTTAAATTTTTTTAAATTTAAAAAAATTTAAAATTTGTAAATTTAAATTTTAAATTTTTTTTAAATTTTTTTAAAAAAATTTTTTTAAATTAAAATTTTAAATTTTAAAATTTTTTTTTTTTTTTTTTTTTAAATTTTCCCAAATTTGGTTTTTTTTTTTTATTTGGAAAAAATTTTTTTTAAAAAAAAAATTAAAATTTTTTATTAAAAAATTTATTTTTTTTTAAAAAATTTAAATTAAAACCAAATTTGAATTTTTTCCAAATTTTTTTTTTTAAAAAAAAATTTAAATTTTAAAAAATTTTAATTATTTTAAAATTTGTTTTTTAAATTTAAATTTTTTTAAAAAATTTAAATTAAAAAAATTTAATTATTTTTAAAAATTTGTTTTTTAAATTTAAATTTTAAATTTAAATTTAAAAAAAAATTTTTTTTAATTTAAAATTTTTAATTTAAAATTTAAATTTTAAATTTAAATTTAAAATTTTTTAAAAAAGGTTTAAATTTAAAATTTTTTAAATTTTTTTTTTAAAATTTTAAAATTTTAAATTTTAAATTTAAATTTTTTTTTTAAAAAATTTTAAATTTAAATTTTTTTAAAATTTTTAAATTAAATTTAAATTTTTTTTAAAAAAAAAAATTTTTAAATTTTTTTAAAATTTTAAATTTTAAACCTTAAAATTTTAATTTAAATTTCAAATTTTAAAAAAAAAATTTTTTTTGGAAATTTAAATTTAAATTTTTTTTTAAGAAAAATTTTAAATTTTAAATTTAAATTTTTAAAATTTTTTAAATTTTTTTTTTTAAAATTTAAAATTTAAATTTAAATTTAAATTGTTTAAAAAATTTAAAACCAAATTTTTTTGGTTTTAAAAAATTTTTAAAATTAATTTAAATTTTTTTTAAAATTTTAAATTTAAATTTTTAAATTTTTTTTCCAAATTTTAAATTTTAATTTTTTTTTTTAAAATTTTAAATTTAAATTTTAAATTTAAAATTTAAAAAAAAATTTTTTTTAATTAAAATTTTAAATTTTTTTAAATTTTTAAAAAATTTAAATTAAAAAAAAAATTTTTTTTTAAATTTTAAAATTTTTTTTAAATTTAAAAAAAAAAAATTTTAAAAATTTAAAATTTTAATTTAAATTTTTAAATTTTTTTTAAAAAAAAAAAAAATTTAATAATTTAAAATTTTTAATTTAAAATTTAAATTTTTTTTAAAAATTTAAATTAAAATTTAAATTTTTTTAAAATTTTTTTTTAAATTTAAATTTTTTTTGGAAAATTTTTTAAAAAAAATTTTTTTTAAAAAAAAAAATTAAATTAATTTTAAAAATTTTTTTTAAGGTTTTTTTTTAAAAAAATTAAAAAAAAATTTTTTTTTAAAATTTTTTAAATTTTTAAATTTTTTTTAAAATTTAAATTAAAAAATTAAAATTTTAAAATTTGTTTAAATTAATTTTTTTTTTTAAAAAATTAAAAAAAAAAATTTTAAAATTTTTTTAAATTTTTTTTGGTTTTTAAAAAATTAAAAAAAAAAATTTTAAAATTTAATTTTAAATTTTTAAATTTTTAAATTTTAAATTTAAATTAAATTAAATTTTAAAATTTTAAAATTTTAATTTTAAATTTTTTTTAAATTTAAATTTAAACCCAAATTAAATTAAGTTAAAAAATTTTTTTTTTAAATTTTTTTTAAAAAATTTAAAACCCAAATTAAATTAATTAAAAAATTTTAATTTAAATTTTTTTTTTTAAAAAATTTAAACCCAAATTAAATTAAGTTAAAAAATTTTTTTTTTTAAATTTTTTTTAAAAAATTTCAAAACCAAATTAAATTGGTTAAAAAATTTTTTTTTTTAAATTTTTTTTAAAAAATTTAAAACCCAAAAAAATTTAAAAATTTTTTAATTAATTTTTTTTTTTTTTTTAAAAAAAAAAAAAAAAATTTTAAAAATTTTTTAATTAATTTTTTTTTTTTGGAAAAAACCAAAAAAAAATTTTAAAAAATTTTTTTTTTTAAATTTTTTTTAAATTTAAATTAAATTAAATTAAAAAAAATTTTAAATTTTAATTTAAATTTTTTTTAAATTTTAAATTTAAATTTAAATTAAGTATAGTTAACAATTTGAAATTATTTAAATTTTTATTTAAATTTAAATTTAAATTCAAATTAAAAATTTTAAAAAATTTTAATTTTAATTCTAAATTGTTTATTTGAGAATTTCAAATTCAAAAAAAAGGTATAGTTAACAATTTGTAATTATTAATTCTAAATTGTTTATTTAAATTTAAATTAAATTTAAATTAAAATTTTAAAATTTTAATTTTAATTTAAATTTTTTTTAAATTTAAATTAAATTAAATTGAAATTTTAAAAAATTTTTTTTTTAAATTTTTTTTTAAAAAAAAAAAAAATTAATTAAAACCAAATTTTTTTAAATTTTTTTTGGGTTTTTAAAAAAAAAAATTTAAATTAAAATTTTAAAATTTTTAAATTTTTTTTTTTTTAAAAAAAAAATTTTAAATTAAAATTTTGAAAATTTTTTAAATTTTTTTTTTTTAAAAAAAAAATTTTAAATTAAAATTTTGTTAATTAATTTTTTAAATTTTTTAAATTTTTAAATTTAAAATTTTAAATTTAAATTTTAAAAATTTTAATTAACAATTTTAAATTTTTAATTTAAATTTTTAAATTAAATTTCAAATTAAATTTTAAAAATTTTAATTAAAATTTTAAATTTTTTTAAATTTTAAATTTAAATTTCAAATTTAAATTTAAAAAGGTAAAAAATTTTTTTTTTAAATTTTTTTTTTAAATTTAAATTTTTCCCAAATTTTTTAAAATTTTAAATTTTTTTTAAATTTTTTTAAAAAAATTTTTAAAAAAATTTTAAAATTTTAAATTTTTAATTTTTAAAGGTTTTTTAAAAAAAAAAAATTTTTAAAAATTTTTTAAAATTTTAAATTTTTTTTAAATTTTTAAATTTTTTAAATTAAAAAAAAAATTAAAATTTAAATTTTTTTTAAATTTTTTTTAAAAAAAATTTAAATTTTAAAAAATTTTAATTTTTTTTTTTAAAAATTTTTTTAAAATTTAAATTTTTTCCCAAATTTGAATTTTTCCAAATTTTTTTTAAATTTTTTTAAAAAATTTTTAAATTAAAAAAATTTAATTATTTTTAAAATTTTTTTTAGTTTAAATTTTAATTTAAATTTAAATTAAAATTTTAAAAATTATAAATTTAAAATTTTTTTTAAATTTAAATTTTTTTAAAAAATTTAAATTAAAATTTAAATTTAAATTATTAATTTAAATTTGTTTTTAAATTTAAATTTTAAATTTAAATTTAAAATTTAAAAAATTTTAAATTTTAATTTAAAATTTGTTTTTTAAATTTAAATTTTAAATTTAAATTTTAAATTAAAACCTTTTTTAAAAATTTAAAATTTTTAATTTAAATTTTTTTTTTTTAAAATTTAAATTAACAATTTTAAATTAAAAAAAAATTTTTTTTAAAGGTTTTTTTTTTAAAAAATTTTAAATTAACAATTTTAAATTAAATTTAAAATTTTTTTTAAATTTTTTTTTTTTTTAAATTAAAATTTAAATTTTAAATTTTTTTTTTAATTTCAAATTTAAATTTTAAATTTGAAATTTTAAAAAAAAATTTTTAAATTTTAAATTTGAAAATTTTAAATTTAAATTTTAAATTTGAGAATTTAAAAAAAAATTAATTTAAATTTTTTTAAATTTTAAATTTAAATTTTAAATTTAAATTTAAAAAAATTTTTTAAATTTTTAAATTTTAAATTTAAATTTTAAATTCCAAATTTTTTTAAATTTAAAATTTAAATTTTAAATTTAAAATTTTTAAAATTTTAAATTTTAAACCTTAAATTTTTTTGGAAAATTTTAAATTAAATTCAAATTTTTATTTAAAAATTTTAAATTAAATTCAAATTGTTTTTTAAAATTTTAAATTAAAAAATTTTTTAAAAAATTTTTTAAAAAAAATTTTTTTAAAATTTTAAATTTTAAACCTTAAATTTTTTTTAAAAAATTTTTAAATTAAATTTAAATTTTTAATTTTAAAATTTTAAATTCCAAATTTTAAATTTGGAATTTAAATTTAAAAAATTAATTTAAATTTTTTTAAAATTTTAAATTTAAATTTTAAATTTAAATTTTTCCAAATTTTAAATTTTAATTTAAATTTTTTTTAAATTTAAAATTTAAATTTTAAATTTTTAAATTAAAATTAAATTTTTTTTTTTTTAAATTTTAAATTTAAATTTTAATTTAAATTTTTCCAAAAAATTTTAAATTTAAAATTTTTAATTTTAAATTTAAATTTTAAATTTAAATTTAAATTAAAAAATTTTAATTTTTTTAAATTTGTTTTTTAAATTTAAATTTTTTTTTAAATTTTCCCAAATTTTTTAAAAATTTTTTTTTATTTTTTTTTTTAAAAAAAAAAATTAAAATTTTTTATTAAAAATTTTTTTTATTTAAAAAATTTTTTTTTAAATTAAAAAAAAAAAATTTTAATTTTAAAATTTTAAATTTTTAATTTAAAATTTTAAATTTAAATTTAAATTTAAAAAAAAAATTTAAAATTTTAAATTTTTTTTAAATTTTAAATTTAAATTTAAAAAAATTTAAAATTTTAAAATTTTTTAAATTAATTTTTTTTTTTAAACCCTTTTAAAAAATTTAAAAAATTTTAAAATTTTTTAAAATTTTAAATTGGTTTTTAAAAAATTAAAAATTTTAAATTAAAATTTGTTAAAATTTTAAATTTTTTTTTTTTTTTAAAAATTTTAAAAAATTAAATTTTTGTTAAAATTTTTTAAAAATTTTTTTTAAAATTTTTTAAAAAACCCAAAAAAAAAAATTTTAAAATTTGTTTAAATTTTTTTTGGTTTTTTAAAAAAAAAATTTTAAATTAAAATTTTAAAATTTGTTTAAAATTTTTAAATTTGGAAATTTAAATTTCCAAATTCAAAAAATTGTTAAAATTTTAAAATTTTTTTTAAATTTTTAAATTTGGAAATTTAAATTTCCAAATTCAAAAAAAGGGGAAAATTTTTTTTTTAAATTTTTTTTAAAAAATTTAAACCCAAATTAAATTTTTTAAAAATTTTTTAATTAATTTTTTTTTTTTTGGGAAAAAAATTTTTAAAAAAAATTTAAAAATTTTTAATTAATTTTTTTTTTTTAAATTTAAAACCAAAAAAAAAAAAAATTTTTTTTTTTAAATTTTTTTTGGAATTTAAATTTAAAATTTAAATTAAAATTTTAAAATTTTAATTTTTTAAATTTTTTTTTTAAAAAAATTTCAAAACCAAATTAAATTAATTAAAATTTAAAATTTATTAATTTTTTTTTTTTTTTTTTAAAAAAAAACCCGGTTAAAAAATTTTAAATTTTTTTAAATTTTTTTTTTAAAAAAAAAAAAAAAAAAAAAAATTTTAAATTTTTTTTAAATTTTTTTTAGAAATTTAAATTTAAATTTAAATTAATTATAGTTAAAATTTGAAATTATTAATTCTAAATTGTTTATTTGAAAATTTTAAATTCACAACTTCAAATTGAAGTATAATTAACAAATTTGTAATTATTAATTCTAAATTTTTTTTAAAATTTAAATTAAATTTAAATTGGAAATTTAAAATTTTTAAATTTAAATTTTTTTTTTTAAATTTAAACCCAAATTAAATTAAGTTAAAAAAATTTAATTAATTTTTTTTTTTTTTTTAAAAAAAAAAAAAAAAAATTAAAATTTTTTAAATTAATTTTTTTTTTTTTTTTAAAAAAAAAAAAAAAAATTAAAATTTTTAAAATTTTTTTTTTTTTTAAAATTTTAAAAAAAAAAAAATTTTTAAAAAATTTTTTTTTTTTTTTTAAAAAAAAAAAAAAATTAATTAAAATTTTAAAATTTTAAAATTTTTTTTTTTTAAATTTTAAACCCAAAATTAAATTTTTAATTAAAATTTTTTTTTCCTTTTTTTTTAAAAAATTTAAAACCAAATTAAATTTTAAAAAAATTTTTAAAATTTTTTTTTTTTTTTTTTAAAAAAAAAAAAAATTAAATTTTAAAATTTTTTAATTTTTTAAATTTTTTTTTAAATTTCAAAACCAAATTAAATTAATTAAAATTTTAAAATTTATTAATTTTAAATTTTTTTTTTTAAATTTCAAAACCAAATTAAATTGGAAATAATTTTAAAATTTAATTTTAAATTTTTAAATTTTTAAATTTAAATTTCAAAACCAAATTAAATTAAATTAAAATTTTAAAATTTTAATTTAAATTTTTAAATTTTTAATTTAAATTTAAATTAAAATTAAATTTTAAAAAAAATTTTAATTCTAAATTTTTTTTTTTTAAATTTTAAAACCAAATTAAATTAATTAAAATTTTAAAATTTTAATTTTTTTTTTTAAAATTTCAAATTCACAACTTTAAATTGAAAATTTTAAAATTTTAATTCTTAATTTAAATTTTTTTTAAATTTTAAATTCAAACTTCAAATTGAAAAATTTTAAAATTTTAATTTTAATTTAAATTTTTTTAAAAAAAAACCTTTAAATTAATTAAAATTTTAAAATTTTTTTTAAATTTTTTTTAAAGGAAATTTAAACCTTTAAATTAAATTAAGTTAAAAAATTTTTTTTTTTTTTTTTTTTTAAAAAAAAATTTTAAAAATTAATTAAAATTTTAAAATTTTAATTTTAAATTTTTTTTAAATTTAAATTTAAATTTAAATTTAAATTGGAAAATTTAAAATTTTTTTAAATTTTTAAATTTTTTTTAAAAAATTAAAAAAAAAAATTTTAAAATTTTAAATTTAAATTTTTAAAGGTTTTTAAAAAATTTTTAAAAATTTAAATTTTAAAATTTTAAAATTTAAATTTTAAATTTTAAATTTGGAAATTTAAATTTAAATTAAAAAAAAAAAATTTAAAATTTTAATTTTAAATTTTTAAATTTGGAAATTTAAATTTAAATTAAAAAAAAAATAAATTTAAAATTTTTTAAATTTTTAAAAATTTTTAAATTTAAATTAAAAAAAAAAATTAAAAATTTTAATTTTAAATTTTTAAATTTGGAAATTTAAATTTAAAATTCAAAAAAATTGGAAAAAATTTTAAAATTTTAATTTAAATTTTTAAATTTGGAAATTTAAATTTCCAAATTTAAAAAAAATTTTAAAAATTTTAATTTAATTTTAAATTTTTTTTTTTAAATTTAAATTAAAATTTTTAAAAATTTTAAAATTTTAATTTTAAATTTTTAAATTTTTAAATTTAAATTTTTAAAAAAAAATTAAAATTTAAAAATTTTTTAAATTTTTTTTTTTTTTAAAAAAAAATTTAAATTTTAAAAATTTTAATTAACAATTTTAAATTTTTTTTAAATTTTTAAATTTAAAATTTCAAATTAAATTTTAAAAATTTTAATTTTTTAAATTTTTAATTTAAATTTTTAAATTTAAATTTAAATTTAAAAAAAAAATTTTTTTTTTAAATTTTTTTTAAATTTTTTTAAAAAAAAAAATTAAAATTTTAAATTTTAAAATTTTTTTTTTTAAAAAATTTTTTTAAAATTTAAATTAAAAAAAAATTTTTATTTTTTAAATTTTATTTAAATTTTTAAATTTAAATTTAAATTAAAAAAAAAAATTTTTTAACAATTTTAAATTTTTTTTAAAATTTTTAAATTTAAAATTTAAATTTTTTAAAAAAATTTTTTAAAATTTAAATTTTTTTTAAAATTTTAAAAAAATTAAAAAAAAAATTTTAAAATTTTTTTAAATTTTTAAATTTTTTTAAAAAAATTAAAAAAAAACCAATTTTAAAATTTTTTAAATTTTTAAATTTGGAAATTTAAATTTAAAATTAAAAAAATTTTAAAAATTTTAAAATTTTAATTTTAAATTTTTTTGGTTTTTAAAATTTTTTTAAAAAAATTAAAATTTAAAAATTTTAATTAATTATTTAAATTTTTTTAAATTTAAAAAAATTTTAAAAAGGGAAATTTAAATTTTTTTTAAATTTAAATTTTTAAATTTAAATTTAAATTTTAAAAATTTTTAAATTTTAATTTTAAAATTTTTAAATTAAATTTAAATTAAATTTTTAAAAAAAAAAATTTTTTAAAAAATTTTAAAATTTTTTTAAATTTCAAATTTTTTTAAAATTTTAATTTAACAATTTAAATTTTAATTTTTTTTTTAAATTTTTTAAATTTTTTGAATTTAAAAAATTTAAATTTAAATTTTTTTTTTAAAAAAAAATTTTTTTTTTTAAAAAAATTAAAATTTAAAAATTAATTAAAATTTGTAAATTTTAATTCTAAATTGTTTATTTGAGAATTTAAATTACAACTTCAAATTAAGTATAGTTAACAATTTGTAATTTTATTCTAAATTGTTTATTTGAGAATTTCAAATTCACAACTTCAAATTGAAGTATAGTTAACAATTTGTAATTTTATTCTAAATTGTTTATTTGAGAATTTCAAATTCACAACTTCAAATTGAAGTATAGTTAACAATTTGTAATTATTAGTTTTAAATTGTTTATTTGAGAATTTCAAATTCACAACTTCAAATTAAGTATAGTTAACAATTTGTAATTTTTAAATTCTAAATTGTTTATTTGAGAATTTCAAATTCACAACTTCAAATTGAAGTATAGTTAACAATTTGTAATTTTTAAATTCTAAATTGTTTATTTGAAAATTTTTAAATTCACAACTTAAAATTTTAAGTATAGTTAACAATTTGTAATTATTAATTCTAAATTGTTTATTTGAGAATTTAAATTCACAACTTCAAATTGAATTATAGTTAACAATTTGTAATTTTTAAATTTTAAAAATTGTTTATTTGAGAATTTCAAATTCACAACTTCAAATTGTATAGTTAACAATTTGTAATTATTAATTCTAAATTGTTTATTTGAGAATTTCAAATTCACAACTTCAAATTAAGTATAGTTAACAATTTGTAATTATAATTCTAAATTGTTTATTTGAGAATTTTAAATTCACAACTTCAAATTGATGTATAGTTAACAATTTGTAATTATCAGTTCTTAAATTGTTTATTTGAGAATTTCAAATTCACAACTTCAAATTGAAGTATAGTTAACAATTTGTAATTATTACTTCTAAATTGTTTATTTGAGAATTTCAAATTCACAACTTCAAATTGAAGTATAGTTAACAATTTGTATTATCAGTTCTAAATTGTTTATTTGAGAATTTCAAATTCACAACTTCAAATTGATATATAGTTAACAATTTGTAATTATTAATTCTAAATTGTTTATTTGAGTTTCAAATTCACAACTTCAAATTGAAGTATAGTTAACAAATTGTAATTATTAATTCTAAATTGTTTATTTGAAAATTTCAAATTCACAACTTCAAATTAAAGTATAGGTTAAAATTTGTAATTATCAGTTCTAAATTGTTTATTTGAGAATTTCAAATTCACAACTTCAAATTGAAGTATAGTTAACAATTTGTAATTTTAATTCTAAATTGTTTATTTGAGAATTTCAAATTCACAACTTCAAATTGAAGTATAGTTAACAATTTGTAATTACTAATTCTAAATTGTTTTTTGAGAATTTCAAATTCACAACTTCAAATTGAAGTATAGTTAACAATTTGTAATTATTAATTCTAAATTGTTTATTTGAGAATTTCAAATTCACAACTTCAAATTGAAGTATAGTTAACAAATTGTAATTATTAATTCTAAATTGTTTATTTGAGAATTTCAAATTCACAACTACAAATTGAAGTATAGTTAACAATTTGTAATTATTAATTCTAAATTGTTTATTTGAGAATTTCAAATTCACAACTTCAAATTGAAGTATAGTTAACAAATTGTAATTATTAATTCTAAATTGTTTATTTGAGAATTTTAAATTCACAACTTCAAATTGAAGTATAGTTAACAAATTTGTAATTATTAATTCTAAATTGTTTATTTGAGAATTTCAAATTCACAACTTCAAATTGAAGTATAGTTAACAATTTGTAATTATTAATTCTAAATTGTTTATTTGAGAATTTCAAATTCACAACTTCAAATTGAAGTATAGTTAACAATTTGTAATTATTAATTCTAAATTGTTTATTTGAGAATTTCAAATTCACAACTTCAAATTGAAGTATAGTTAACAAATTGTAATTATTAATTCTAAATTGTTTATTTGAGAATTTCAAATTCACAACTTCAAATTGAAGTATAGTTAACAATTTGTAATTATTAATTCTAAATTGTTTATTTGAGAATTTCAAATTCACAACTTCAAATTAAAGTATAGTTAACAATTTGTAATTATTAATTCTAAATTGTTTATTTGAGAATTTCAAATTCACAACTTCAAATTGAAGTATAGTTAACAATTTGTAATTATTAATTCTAAATTGTTTATTTAAAAATTTCAAATTCACAACTTCAAATTGAAGTATAGTTAACAATTTGTAATTATTAATTCTAAATTGTTTATTTGAGAATTTCAAATTCACAACTTCAAATTGAAGTATATTTAACAATTTGTAATTATTAGTACTAAATTGTTTATTTGAGAATTTCAAATTCACAACTTCAAATTGAATATAGTTAACAATTTGTAATTATTAATTTAAATTGTTTATTTGAGAATTTCAAATTCACAACTTCAAATTGAAGTATAGTTAACAATTTGTAATTATTAATTCTAAATTGTTTATTTGAGAATTTCAAATTCACAACTTCAAATTAAGTATAGTTAACAATTTGTAATTATTAGTTCTAAATTGTTTATTTGAGAATTTCAAATTCACAACTTCAAATTGAATGTATAGTTAACAATTTGTAATTATCAGTTCTAAATTGTTTATTTGAGAATTTCAAATTCACAACTTCAAATTGAAGTATAGTTAACAATTTGTAATTATTAATTCTAAATTGTTTATTTGAGAATTTCAAATTCACAACTTCAAATTGAAGTATAGTTAACAATTTTTAATTATTAGTTCTAAATTGTTTATTTGAGAATTTCAAATTCACAACTTCAAATTGAATATAGTTAACAATTTGTAATTATTAATTCTAAATTGTTAATTTGAGAATTTCAAATTCACAACTTCAAATTGAAGTATAGTTAACAATTTGTAATTATTAATTCTAAATTGTTTATTTGAAATTTCAAATTCACAACTTCAAATTAAGTATAGTTAACAATTTGTAATTATTAGTTCTAAATTGTTTATTTGAGAATTTCAAATTCACAACTTCAAATTGAAGTATAGTTAACAATTTGTAATTTTAATTCTAAATTGTTTATTTGAGAATTTCAAATTCACAACTTCAAATTGAAGTATAGTTAACAATTTGTAATTATTAATTCTAAATTGTTTATTTGAGAATTTCAAATTCACAACTTCAAATTGAAGTATAGTTAACAATTTGTAATTATTAATTCTAAATTGTTTATTTGAGAATTTCAAATTCACAACTTCAAATTGAAGTATAGTTAACAATTTGTAATTATTAATTCTAAATTATTTATTTGAGAATTTCAAATTCACAACTTCAAATTGAAGTATAGTTAACAAATTGTAATTATTAATTCTAAATTGTTTATTTGAGAATTTCAAATTCACAACTTCAAATTGAAGTATAGTTAATAATTTGTAATTATTATTCTAAATTGTTTATTTGAGAATTTCAAATTACAACTTCAAATTGAAGTATAGTTAACAATTTGTAATTATTAATTCTAAATTGTTTATTTGAGAATTTCAAATTCACAACTTCAAATTAAAGTATAGTTAACAATTTGTAATTATCAGTTCTAAATTGTTTATTTGAGAATTTCAAATTCACAACTTCAAATTGAAGTATAGTTAACAATTTGTAATTATTAATTCTAAATTGTTTATTTGAGAATTTCAAATTCACAACTTCAAATTGAAGTATAGTTAACAATTTGTAATTATTAATTCTAAATTGTTTATTTGAAATTTCAAATTCACAACTTCAAATTAAGTATAGTTAACAATTTGTAATTATTAATTCTAAATTGTTTTTTGAGAATTTCAAATTCACAACTTCAAATTGAAGTATAGTTAACAATTTGTAATTATTAATTCTAAATTGTTTATTTGAGAATTTCAAATTCACAACTTCAAATTGAAGTATAGTTAACAATTTGTAATTATAATTCTAAATTGTTTATTTGAGAATTTCAAATTCACAACTTCAAATTGAATTATAGTTAACAATTTGTAATTATTAATTCTAAATTGTTTATTTGAGAATTTCAAATTCACAACTTCAAATTGAAGTATAGTTAACAATTTGTAATTATTAATTCTAAATTGTTTATTTGAGAATTTCAAATTCACAACTTCAAATTAAGTATAGTTAACAATTTGTAATTATTAATTCTAAATTGTTTATTTGAGAATTTTAAATTCACAACTTCAAATTGAGTATAGTTAACAATTTGTAATTATTAATTCTAAATTATTTATTTGAGAATTTCAAATTCACAACTTCAAATTGAAGTATAGTTAACAATTTGTAATTATTAATTCTAAATTGTTTATTTGAGAATTTCAAATTCACAACTTCAAATTGAAGTATAGTTAACAATTTGTAATTATCAGTTCTAAATTGTTTATTTGAGAATTTCAAATTCACAACTTCAAATTGAAGTATAGTTAACAATTTGTAATTATTAATTCTAAATTGTTTATTTGAGAATTTCAAATTCACAACTTCAAATTGAAGTATAGTTAACAATTTGTAATTATTAATTCTAAATTGTTTATTTGAGAATTTCAAATTCACAACTTCAAATTGAAGTATAGTTAACAATTTGTAATTATTAATTCTAAATTGTTTATTTGAGAATTTCAAATTCACAACTTCAAATTGAAGTATAGTTAACAATTTGTAATTATTAATTCTAAATTGTTTATTTGAGAATTTCAAATTCACAACTTCAAATTGAAGTATAGTTAACAATTTGTAATTATTAATTCTAAATTGTTTATTTGAGAATTTCAAATTACAACTTCAAATTGAAGTATAGTTAACAATTTGTAATTATTAATTCTAAATTGTTTATTTGAGAATTTCAAATTCACAACTTCAAATTGAAGTATAGTTAACAATTTGTAATTATTAATTCTAAATTGTTTATTTGAGAATTTCAAATTACAACTTCAAATTGAAGTATAGTTAACAATTTGAAATTATTAATTCTAAATTGTTTATTTGAGAATTTCAAATTCACAACTTCAAATTGAAGTACAGTTAACAATTAGTAATTATTAATTCTAAATTGTTTATTTGAGAATTTCAAATTCACAACTTCAAATTGAAGTATAGTTAACAATTTGTAATTATAATTCTAAATTGTTTATTTGAGAATTTCAAATTTACAACTTCAAATTGAAGTATAGTTAATAATTTGAAATTATTAATTCTAAATTGTTTATTTGAGAATTTCAAATTCAAAACTTCAAATTAAAGTATAGTTAACAATTTGTAATTATTAATTCTAAATTGTTTATTTGAGAATTTCAAATTCACAACTTCAAATTAAAGTATAGTTAACAATTTGTAATTATCAGTTCTAAATTGTTTATTTGAGAATTTAAATTCACAACTTCAAATTGATGTATAGTTAACAATTTGTAATTATTAATTCTAAATTGTTTATTTGAGAATTTCAAATTCACAACTTCAAATTAAGTATAGTTAACAATTTGAAATTTCTTTCAGTTCTAAATTGTTTATTTGAGAATTTTAAATTCACAACTTCAAATTGAAGTATAGTTAACAATTTGTAATTATCAGTTCTAAATTATTTATTTGAGAATTTCAAATTCACAACTTCAAATTGAAGTATAGTTAACAATTTGTAATTATTATTCTAAATTGTTTATTTGAGAATTTCAAATTCACAACTTCAAATTGAAGTATAGTTAACAATTTGTAATTATCAGTTCTAAATTGTTTATTTGAGAATTTCAAATTCACAACTTCAAATTGAATATAGTTAACAATTTGTAATTATTAATTCTAAATTGTTTATTTGAGAATTTCAAATTCACAACTTCAAATTGAAGTATAGTTAACAAATTTGTAATTATTAATTCTAAATTGTTTATTTGAGAATTTCAAATTCACAACTTCAAATTGAAGTATAGTTAACAATTTGTAATTATTAGTTCTAAATTGTTTATTTGAGAATTTCAAATTCACAACTTCAAATTGAAGTATAGTTAACAATTTGTAATTATTAATTCTAAATTGTTTATTTGAGAATTTAAATTCACAACTTCAAATTGAAGTATATTAACAATTTGTAATTATTAATTCTAAATTGTTTATTTGAGAATTTCAAATTCACAACTTCAAATTGAAGTATAGTTAACAATTTGTAATTATTAATTCTAAATTGTTTATTTGAGAATTTCAAATTCACAACTTCAAATTGAAGTATAGTTAACAATTTGTAATTATTAATTCTAAATTGTTTATTTGAGAATTTCAAATTCACAACTTCAAATTGAAGTATAGTTAACAATTTGTAATTATTAATTCTAAATTGTTTATTTGAGAATTTCAAATTCACAACTTCAAATTGAAGTATAGTTAACAATTTGTAATTATCAGTTCTAAATTGTTTATTTGAGAATTTCAAATTCACAACTTCAAATTGAAGTATAGTTAACAATTTGATAATTATTAATTCTAAATTGTTTATTTGAGAATTTCAAATTCACAACTTTAAATTGAGTATAGTTAACAATTTGTAATTATTAATTCTAAATTGTTTATTTGAGAATTTCAAATTCACAACTTCAAATTGAAGTATATTAACAATTTTAATTATTAATTCTAAATTGTTTATTTGAAATTTCAAATTCACAACTTCAAATTGAAGTATAGTTAACAATTTGTAATTATTAATTCTAAATTGTTTATTTGAGAATTTCAAATTCACAACTTCAAATTGAAGTATAGTTAATAATTTGTAATTATTAATTCTAAATTGTTTATTTGAGAATTTCAAATTCACAACTTCAAATTAAAGTATAGTTAATAATTTGTAATTATTAATTCTAAATTGTTTATTTGAGAATTTCAAATTCACAACTTCAAATTGAAGTATAGTTAACAATTTGTAATTTTTAATTCTAAATTGTTTATTTGAGAATTTTAAATTCACAACTTCAAATTGATGTATAGTTAACAATTTGTAATTATTAATTCTAAATTGTTTATTTGAGAATTTCAAATTCACAACTTCAAATTGAAGTATAGTTAATAATTTGTAATTATTAATTCTAAATTGTTTATTTGAGAATTTCAAATTCACAACTTCAAATTGAAGTATAGTTAACAATTTGTAATTATCAGTTCTAAATTGTTTATTTGAGAATTTCAAATTCACAACTTCAAATTGAAGTATAGTTAACAATTTGTAATTATTAATTCTAAATTGTTTATTTGAGAATTTCAAATTCACAACTTCAAATTGAAGTATAGTTAACAATTTGTAATTATTAATTCTAAATTGTTTATTTGAGAATTTCAAATTCACAACTTCAAATTGAAGTATAGTTAACAATTTGTAATTATTAATTCTAAATTGTTTATTTGAGAATTTCAAATTCACAACTTCAAATTGAAGTATAGTTAACAATTTGTAATTATTTCTAAATTGTTTTTTTGAGAATTTCAAATTCACAACTTCAAATTGAAGTATAGTTAACAATTTGTAATTATTAATTCTAAATTGTTTATTTGAGAATTTCAAATTACAACTTCAAATTGAAGTATAGTTAACAATTTGTAATTATTAATTCTAAATTGTTTATTTGAGAATTTCAAATTCACAACTTCAAATTGAAGTATAGTTAACAATTTGTAATTATTAATTCTAAATTGTTTATTTGAGAATTTCAAATTCACAACTTCAAATTGAAGTATAGTTAACAATTTGTAATTATCAGTTCTAAATTGTTTATTTGAGAATTTCAAATTCACAACTTCAAATTGAAGTATAGTTAACAATTTGTAATTATTAATTCTAAATTGTTTATTTGAGAATTTCAAATTCACAACTTTAAATTGAAGTATAGTTAACAATTTGTAATTATTAGTTCTAAATTGTTTATTTGAGAATTTCAAATTCACAACTTCAAATTGAAGTATAGTTAACAAATTTGTAATTATTAATTTCTAAATTGTTTATTTGAGAATTTCAAATTCACAACTTCAAATTGAAGTATAGTTAAAATTTGTAATTATTAATTCTAAATTGTTTATTTGAGAATTTCAAATTCACAACTTTAAATTGAAGTATAGTTAACAATTTGAATTATTAATTCTAAATTGTTTATTTGAGAATTTCAAATTCACAACTTCAAATTGAAGTATAGTTAACAATTTGTAATTATCAATTCTAAATTGTTTATTTGAGAATTTCAAATTCACAACTTCAAATTGAAGTATAGTTAACAATTTGAATTATTAATTCTAAATTGTTTATTTGAAATTTTCAAATTCACAACTTCAAATTGAAGTATAGTTAACAATTTGTAATTATTAATTCTAAATTGTTTATTTGAGAATTTCAAATTCACAACTTCAAATTGAAGTATAGTTAACAATTTGTAATTATTAATTCTAAATTGTTTATTTGAGAATTTCAAATTCACAACTTCAAATTGAAGTATAGTTAACAATTTGTAATTATTAATTCTAAATTGTTTATTTGAGAATTTCAAATTCACAACTTCAAATTGAAGTATAGTTAACAATTTGTAATTATAATTCTAAATTGTTTATTTGAGAATTTCAAATTCACAACTTCAAATTGAAGTATAGTTAAAATTTGTAATTATTAATTCTAAATTGTTTATTTGAGAATTTCAAATTAACAACTTCAAATTGAAGTATAGTTAACAATTTGTAATTATCAGTTCTAAATTGTTTATTTGAGAATTTCAAATTCACAACTTCAAATTGAAGTATAGTTAACAATTTGTAATTATTAATTCTAAATTGTTTATTTGAGAATTTCAAATTCACAACTTTAAATTGAAGTATAGTTAACAATTTGTAATTATTAATTCTAAATTGTTTATTTGAAAATTTTAAATTCACAACTTCAAATTGAAGTATAGTTAACAATTTGTAATTATTAATTCTAAATTGTTTATTTGAGAATTTCAAATTCACAACTTCAAATTGAAGTATAGTTAACAATTTGTAATTATTAATTCTAAATTGTTTATTTGAGAATTTCAAATTCACAACTTCAAATTGAAGTATAGTTAATAATTTGAAATTATTAATTCTAAATTGTTTATTTGAGAATTTCAAATTCACAACTTCAAATTAAAGTATAGTTAACAATTTGTAATTATTAATTCTAAATTGTTTATTTGAGAATTTCAAATTCACAACTTCAAATTAAAGTATAGTTAACAATTTGTAATTATCAGTTCTAAATTGTTTATTTGAGAATTTCAAATTCACAACTTCAAATTGAGTATAGTTAACAATTTGTAATTATTAATTCTAAATTGTTTATTTGAGAATTTCAAATTCACAACTTCAAATTAAAGTATAGTTAACAATTTGTAATTATCAGTTCTAAATTGTTTATTTGAGAATTTTAAATTCACAACTTCAAATTGAAGTATAGTTAACAATTTGTAATTATTAATTCTAAATTGTTTATTTGAGAATTTCAAATTCACAACTTCAAATTGAAGTATAGTTAACAATTTGTAATTATTAATTCTAAATTGTTTATTTGAGAATTTCAAATTCACAACTTCAAATTGAAGTATAGTTAAAATTTGTAATTATTAATTCTAAATTGTTTATTTGAGAATTTCAAATTCACAACTTCAAATTAGTATAGTTAACAATTTGTAATTATTAATTCTAAATTGTTTATTTGAGAATTTTAAATTCACAACTTCAAATTGAAGTATAGTTAACAATTTGTAATTATTAATTCTAAATTGTTTATTTGAGAATTTCAAATTCACAACTTCAAATTGAAGTATAGTTAACAATTTGTAATTATTAATTCTAAATTGTTTATTTGAGAATTTCAAATTCACAACTTCAAATTAAGTATAGTTAACAATTTGTAATTATTAATTCTAAATTGTTTATTTGAGAATTTCAAATTCACAACTTCAAATTGAAGTATAGTTAACAATTTGTAATTATTAATTCTAAATTGTTTATTTGAGAATTTCAAATTCACAACTTCAAATTGAAGTATAGTTAACAATTTGTAATTATTAATTCTAAATTGTTTATTTGAGAATTTCAAATTCACAACTTCAAATTGAAGTATAGTTAATAATTTGAATTATTAATTCTAAATTGTTTATTTGAGAATTTCAAATTCACAACTTCAAATTGAAGTATAGTTAACAATTTGTAATTATTAATTCTAAATTGTTTATTTGAGAATTTCAAATTCACAACTTCAAATTGAAGTATAGTTAACAATTTGTAATTATTAATTCTAAATTGTTTATTTGAGAATTTCAAATTCACAACTTCAAATTAAAGTATAGTTAACAATTTGTAATTATTAATTCTAAATTGTTTATTTGAGAATTTCAAATTCACAACTTCAAATTGAAGTATAGTTAACAATTTGTAATTATTAATTCTAAATTGTTTATTTGAAATTTCAAATTCACAACTTCAAATTGAAGTATAGTTAACAATTTGTAATTATTAATTCTAAATTGTTTATTTGAGAATTTCAAATTCACAACTTCAAATTGAAGTATAGTTAACAATTTGTAATTATTAATTCTAAATTGTTTATTTGAGAATTTCAAATTCACAACTTCAAATTGAATATAGTTAACAATTTGTAATTATTAATTCTAAATTGTTTATTTGAGAATTTCAAATTCACAACTTCAAATTGAAGTATAGTTAACAATTTGTAATTATTAATTCTAAATTGTTTATTTGAGAATTTCAAATTCACAACTTCAAATTAAGTATAGTTAACAATTTGTAATTATCAGTTCTAAATTGTTTATTTGAGAATTTCAAATTCACAACTTCAAATTGAAGTATAGTTAACAATTTGTAATTATTATTCTAAATTGTTTATTTGAGAATTTCAAATTCACAACTTCAAATTGAAGTATAGTTAACAATTTGTAATTATTAATTCTAAATTGTTTATTTGAGAATTTCAAATTCACAACTTCAAATTGAAGTATAGTTAACAATTTGTAATTATTAATTCTAAATTGTTTATTTGAGAATTTCAAATTCACAACTTCAAATTGAAGTATAGTTAACAATTTGTAATTATTAATTCTAAATTGTTTATTTGAGAATTTCAAATTCACAACTTCAAATTGAAGTATAGTTAACAATTTGTAATTATTAATTCTAAATTGTTTATTTGAGAATTTCAAATTCACAACTTCAAATTGAAGTATAGTTAACAATTTGTAATTATTAATTCTAAATTGTTTATTTGAGAATTTCAAATTCACAACTTCAAATTGAAGTATAGTTAACAATTTGTAATTATTAATTCTAAATTGTTTATTTGAGAATTTCAAATTCACAACTTCAAATTGAAGTATAGTTAACAATTTGTAATTATTAATTCTAAATTGTTTATTTGAGAATTTCAAATTCACAACTTCAAATTGAAGTATAGTTAACAATTTGTAATTATCAGTTCTAAATTGTTTATTTGAGAATTTCAAATTCACAACTTCAAATTGAAGTATAGTTAACAATTTGTAATTATTAATTCTAAATTGTTTATTTGAGAATTTCAAATTCACAACTTCAAATTAAAGTATAGTTAACAATTTGTAATTATTAATTCTAAATTGTTTATTTGAGAATTTAAATTCACAACTTCAAATTGAAGTATAGTTAACAATTTGTAATTATTAATTCTAAATTGTTTATTTGAGAATTTCAAATTCACAACTTCAAATTGAAGTATAGTTAACAATTTGTAATTTTTCAGTTCTAAATTGTTTATTTGAGAATTTCAAATTCACAACTTCAAATTGAAGTATAGTTAACAATTTAATTATTAATTCTAAATTGTTTATTTGAGAATTTCAAATTCACAACTTCAAATTGAAGTATAGTTAATAATTTGTAATTATAATTCTAAATTGTTTATTTGAGAATTTCAAATTTACAACTTCAAATTGAAGTATAGTTAATAATTGTAATTATTAATTCTAAATTGTTTATTTGAGAATTTCAAATTCACAACTTCAAATTAAGTATAGTTAACAATTTGTAATTATTAATTCTAAATTGTTTATTTGAGAATTTCAAATTCACAACTTCAAATTAATGTATAGCTAACAATTTGAAATTTCATCAGTTCTAAATTGTTTATTTGAGAATTTCAAATTCACAACTTCAAATTGAGTATAGTTAACAATTTGTAATTATCAGTTCTAAATTGTTTATTTGAGAATTTCAAATTCACAACTTCAAATTGAAGTATAGTTAACAATTTGTAATTATTATTCTAAATTGTTTATTTGAGAATTTAAAATTTGCACAACTTCAAATTGAAGTATAGTTAATAATTTGAAACTTATCAGTTCTAAATTGTTTATTTGAGAATTTCAAATTCACAACTTCAAATTGAAGTATAGTTAACAATTTGTAATTATTAATTCTAAATTGTTTATTTGAGAATTTCAAATTCACAACTTCAAATTGAAGTATAGTTAACAATTTGTAATTATTAATTCTAAATTGTTTATTTGAGAATTTCAAATTCACAACTTCAAATTGAAGTATGGGTTAACAATTTGTAATTATCAGTTCTAAATTGTTTATTTGAGAATTTCAAATTCACAACTTCAAATTGAAGTATAGTTAACAATTTGTAATTATTAATTCTAAATTGTTTATTTGAGAATTTTAAATTCACAACTTCAAATTGAAGTATAGTTAACAATTTGTAATTATTAATTCTAAATTGTTTATTTGAGAATTTCAAATTCACAACTTCAAATTGAAGTATAGTTAACAATTTGTAATTATTAATTCTAAATTGTTTATTTGAGAATTTCAAATTCACAACTTCAAATTGAAGTATAGTTAACAATTTGTAATTATTAATTCTAAATTGTTTATTTGAGAATTTCAAATTCACAACTTCAAATTGAAGTATAGTTAACAATTTGTAATTATTAATTCTAAATTGTTTATTTGAGAATTTCAAATTCACAACTTCAAATTGAAGTATAGTTAACAATTTGTAATTATAATTCTAAATTGTTTATTTGAGAATTTCAAATTCACAACTTCAAATTGAAGTATAGTTAACAATTTGAATTATTAATTCTAAATTGTTTATTTGAGAATTTCAAATTCACAACTTTAAATTGAAGTATAGTTAATAATTTGTAATTATTAATTCTAAATTGTTTATTTGAGAATTTCAAATTCACAACTTCAAATTGAAGTATAGTTAACAATTTGTAATTATTAATTCTAAATTGTTTATTTGAGAATTTCAAATTCACAACTTCAAATTGAAGTATAGTTAATAATTTGTAATTATCAGTTCTAAATTGTTTATTTGAGAATTTCAAATTCACAACTTCAAATTAAAGTATAGTTAACAATTTGTAATTATTAATTCTAAATTGTTTATTTGAGAATTTCAAATTCACAACTTCAAATTAAAAGTATAGTTAACAATTTGTAATTATCAGTTCTAAATTGTTTATTTGAGAATTTTAAATTCACAACTTCAAATTGAAGTATAGTTAACAATTTGTAATTATATTCTAAATTGTTTATTTGAGAATTTCAAATTCACAACTTCAAATTGAAGTATAGTTAACAATTTGTAATTATTAATTCTAAATTGTTTATTTGAGAATTTCAAATTCACAACTTCAAATTGAAGTATAGTTAACAATTTGTAATTATCAGTTCTAAATTGTTTATTTGAAATTTAAATTCACAACTTCAAATTGAAGTATAGTTAACAATTTGTAATTATTAATTCTAAATTGTTTATTTGAGAATTTCAAATTCACAACTTCAAATTGAAGTATAGTTAACAATTTGTAATTATTAATTCTAAATTGTTTATTTGAGAATTTCAAATTCACAACTTCAAATTGAAGTATAGTTAACAATTTGTAATTATTAATTCTAAATTGTTTATTTGAGAATTTCAAATTCACAACTTCAAATTGAAGTATAGTTAACAATTTGTAATTATCAGTTCTAAATTGTTTATTTGAGAATTTCAAATTCACAACTTCAAATTGAAGTATAGTTAACAATTTGTAATTATTAATTCTAAATTGTTTATTTGAGAATTTAAATTAACAACTTCAAATTAAAGTATAGTTAACAATTTGTAATTATTAATTCTAAATTGTTTATTTGAGAATTTAAATTAACAACTTCAAATTGAAGTATAGTTAACAATTTGTAATTATTAATTCTAAATTGTTTATTTGAAATTTCAAATTCACAACTTCAATTTGAAGTATAGTTAACAATTTGTAATTATCAGTTCTAAATTGTTTATTTGAGAATTTCAAATTCACAACTTCAAATTGAAGTATAGTTAACAATTTGTAATTATTAATTATAAATTGTTTATTTGAGAATTTCTAATTCACAACTTTAAATTGAGGTATAGTTAACAATTTGAAATTATTAATTCTAAATTATTTATTTGAGAATTTTAAATTCACAACTTCAAATTGATGTATAGTTAACAATTTGTAATTTTTCAGTTCTAAATTGTTTATTTGAGAATTTCAAATTTTCACAACTTCAAATTGAAGTATAGTTAACAATTTGTAATTATTAATTCTAAATTGTTTATTTAGAATTTCAAATTCACAACTTTAAATTGAAGTATAGTTAACAATTTGTAATTATTAATTCTAAATTGTTTATTTGAGAATTTCAAATTCACAACTTCAAATTGAAGTATAGTTAACAATTGTAATTATCAATTCTAAATTGTTTATTTGAGAATTTCAAATTCACAACTTCAAATTGAAGTATAGTTAATAATTTGAAAGTATTAATTCTAAATTGTTTATTTGAAAATTTTAAATTCACAACTTCAAATTGAAGTATAATTAACAATTTGTAATTATTAATTCTAAATTGTTTATTAGAGAATTTCAAATTCACAACTTTAAATTGAAGTATAGTTAACAATTTGTAATTATCAGTCCTAAACTGTTTATTTGAGAATTTCAAATTCACAACTTCAAATTGAGTATAGTTAACAATTTGTAATTCTTAATTCTAAATTGTTTATTTGAGAATTTCAAATTCATAACTTCAAATTGAAGTATAGTTAACAATTTGTAATTACTAATTCTAAATTGTTTTTTGAGAATATCAAATTCACAACTTCAAATTGAAGTACAGTTAACAATTTGTAATTATTAATTCTAAATTGTTATTTGAGAATTTCAAATTCACAACTTCAAATTAAGTATAGTTAACAATTTGTAATTATTCAGTTCTAAATTGTTTATTTGAGAATTTCAAATTCACAACTTCAAATTGAAGTATAGTTAACAATTTGTAATTATTAATTCTAAATTGTTTATTTGAGAATTTCAAATTCACAACTTCAAATTGAAGTATAGTTAATAATTTGTAATTATCAATTCTAAATTGTTTATTTGAGAATTTCAAATTCACAACTTCAAATTGAAGTATAGTTAACAATTGTAATTATTATTCTAAATTGTTTATTTGAGAATTTCAAATTACAACTTCAAATTGAAGTATAGTTAATAATTTGTAATTATTAATTCTAAATTGTTTATTTGAGAATTTCAAATTCACAACTTCAAATTGAAGTATAGTTAACAATTTGTAATTAATTCTAAATTGTTTATTTGAGAATTTCAAATTCACAACTTCAAATTGAAGTATAGTTAACAATTTGTAATTATCAATTCTAAATTGTTTATTTGAGAATTTCAAATTCACAACTTCAAATTAAAGTATAGTTAACAATTTGAATTATTAATTCTAAATTGTTTATTTGAAATTTCAAATTCACAACTTCAAATTGAAGTATAGTTAACAATTTGTAATTATTAATTCTAAATTGTTTATTTGAGAATTTCAAATTCACAACTTCAAATTGAAGTATAGTTAACAATTTGTAATTATCAGTTCTAAATTGTTTATTTGAAATTTCAAATTCACAACTTCAAATTGAAGTATAGTTAACAATTTGTAATTATTAATTCTAAATTGTTTATTTGAGAATTTCAAATTCACAACTTCAAATTGAAGTATAGTTAACAATTTGTAATTATAATTCTAAATTGTTTTTTGAGAATTTCAAATTCACAACTTCAAATTAAAGTATAGTTAACAATTTGTAATTATTAATTCTAAATTGTTTATTTGAGAATTTCAAATTACAATTAAATTAGTATAGTTAACAATTTTAATTATCAGTTCTAAATTGTTTATTTGAGAATTTCAAATTCACAACTTCAAATTGAAGTATAGTTAACAATTTGTAATTATTAATTCTAAATTGTTTATTTGAGAATTTCAAATTACAACTTCAAATTGAGTATAGTTAATAATTTGTAATTATTAATTCTAAATTGTTTATTTGAGAATTTAAATTCACAACTTCAAATTAGTATAGTTAACAATTTGTAATTATTAATTTTAAATTTTTTTTTTTTTTAAAAACCCAAAAAATTTAAATTAAAATTTTTTTTTTAAATTTTTTTTAAATTTTTTTAAAAAATTTTAAAAAATTAAATTAAATTTTTTTTTTTAAATTTTTTTTAAAATTTTTTAAAAAAAAAAATTAAATTAAAATTTGTTTAAAATTTTTTAAATTTTTTTAAATTTTTTTTAAAAAAAAAAATTAAATTAAAATTTTTTTTTTTAAATTTTTTTAAATTTTTTTAAAAAAAAATTTAAATTAAATTAAAATTTTTTTTTTAAATTTTTTTTAAATAAATTTTTAAAAAAAAAAAATTTTTTAAAAAATTTTAATTAAAATTTTAAATTTTTTTTAAATTTTTAAATTTAAAATTTAAAAAAATTTTAAATTAATTTAAATTAAAATTTTAAAATTTTTAATTTAAATTTTTAAATTTAAAATTTCAAATTAAATTTTAAATTAATTTAAATTAATTAATTTAAATTTTTAATTTAAAATTTTTAAATTTAAATTTCAAATTAAAATTTAAAAAAATTTTAATTTTTTTTTTTAAAAATTTTTTTAAAAAAATTTTTTAAATTAAAATTTTAAATTAAATTTTTTTTTTTTTTTTTTTTTAAAAAAAATTTTTAAAAAATTTAAATTTAAAATTTTTTTTTTTTTTTTTTAAAAAATTTAAATTTTTAAAAAATTGAAATTTTAAAAAATTTGGTTTTTAAATTTAAATTTTTTTAAAAAATTAAAATTAAAATTTAAATTAAATTATTTTTAAATTGTTTTTTAAATTTAAATTTTAAATTTAAATTTAAATTTTAAAAAATTTTAAAAAAATTTTTTAATTTGAAATTTTAAATTTAAAATTTTAAATTTAAATTTTAAAAAATTTTTAAATTAAAAATTTTAAATTTGGAAATTTTAAATTTAAAATTTTAAATTTAAAAAAAAAATTTTTAAATTAATTTAAATTTTTTTTAAATTTTTTAAATTTTTTTGGAAATTTAAATTAAAATTTTAAATTTAAGTTTTTTTTTTAAATTTTAAATTTAAATTTTAAATTTGAAGGAAAAAAAAAAATTTTTAAATTTTAAAATTTTAAATTTAAATTTAAATTTTTTTTAAAATTTAAAAAAATTTTTTAAAAAAATTTTTTTTTTTAAAACCAAATTAAATTTTTGGTTTTTAAAATTTTAAATTTAAATTTAAATTGTTTAATTTTAAAAATTTAAAAAATTAAATTTTTGGAAATTTTAAAATTTTAAATTTTAAAAAAATTTTTTTTAAAAATTTTAAATTTTTTAAATTTTTTTTAAAAATTTTTTAAAAAATTTTAAATTTTTTAAAATTTTAAATTTTAAATTTTAAATTTTTTTAAAAAAATTTTTAAAATTTAAATTTTAAATTTTTTTAAAATTTTAAATTTCAAACCTTAAATTTTAATTTAAGTTTTTTTAAAATTTAAATTTAAATTTTTTTAAAAATTTAAAAAACCTTAAATTTTTTTGGAAATTTTTTTAAAAAAAAAAATTGGTTTGGAAATTTTTAAAAAAAATTTAAATTTTTTTAAAATTTTAAATTTAAACCTAAATTTTTTTTAAATTTTTAAAAAATTTTTTAAATTTTTTTAAAATTTAAATTTAAATTTAAATTTTTTTTAAAAAAATTTTAAAAAATTTTAAATTTTTAATTTTTTAAAAAATTTTTTTTTTTAAAATTTAAAATTTAAAATTTAAATTTAAATTGTTTAAAAAAAAAAAAATTTTTTTAAAATTTAAAAAAATTAAAAAAATTTTTAATTTGGAAATTTTAAATTTAAAATTTTAAATTTGAAAATTTTTTCAAATTTTAAATTAAAAAATTTTTAATTTGGAAATTTTAAATTTAAAATTTTAAATTTGAAATTTTAAATTTAAAAAATTAATTTAAATTTTTTTTAAAATTTTAAATTTTTTTTTGGAATTAAAATTAAAATTAAAATTTTTTTAAATTTTTTTTAAAATTTTTTTTTTTTAAAAAAAAAAATTTTAAATTAAAATTTAAATTTTAAATAAAAATTTTTTTTAAAAATTAAAATTTAAAATTTTTTTGGAAAAATTTAAAATTTTAAAAATTAATTTAAAATTTTTTTAAAATTTTAAATTTTTTAAAAAAATTTAAAATTAAAATTAAATTTAAATTTTTTTTTTTAAATTTTTTTAAAAAAATTAAAATTTTAAATTAAATTTTAAATTTTTTTTTTTAAAATTTTTTTAAAAAAAAAAAAAAATTTTAATTTAAAATTTTTTTTAAATTTCAAATTTTTTAAAATTTTTTAAAAAAAAATTTTTTTTAAAAAATTTTAAATTTTAAATTTAAATTTTAAATTTAAATTTAAATTTTAAATTTTAAAAAATTTTAATTTAAAATTTTTAATTAAAATTTAAATTTTTAAATTTAAATTTAAATTTTAAATTTTAAAAAATTTTAATTTAAAATTTTTAAATTTAAATTTAAATTTTAAATTTAAATTAAAATTTAAACCTTTTTTTAATTTAAAATTTTTTAAAAATTTAAATTTAAATTTTTTTTTTTTTTTAAATTTTTAAATTTAAATTAAAAAAAATTTTTAAAAAAAATTTTAAATTTAAATTTTTTTTTTAAATTTAAAAATTAAATTTTAAATTTTAAAAAATTTTAATTTTTTTTTTAAATTTTTTTAAAAAATTTAAATTTTCCCAAATTTGAATTTTTTAAAAAAAATTTTTTTTAAATTTTTTTAAAAAATTTTAAATTAATTAAAAAAATTTTAAAATTTTTTTTTTTAAAAATTTTTTTTAAAAATTTAAATTTTCCCAAATTGAATTTTTTCAAATTTTTTTTAAATTTTTTTAAAAAATTTAAATTTTCCCAAATTTGAATTTTTTAAAAAATTTGTTTTTTAAATTTAAATTTTTTTAAAAAATTTAAATTAAAAAATTTTAATTATTTTTAAAAATTGTTTTTTAAAATTTAAATTTTTTTAAAAAATTTAAATTTAAACCTTTTTTAATTTAAAATTTTTAAATTTAAATTTAAATTTTAAATTTAAATTTAAATTTAAAAAAAAATTTAATTTAAAATTTTTAATTTTAAATTTAAATTTTTTTAAAAAATTTAAATTAAAAAATTTTAATTATTTTTAAAATTTGTTTTTTAAAATTTAAATTTTTTTAAAAAATTTAAATTTTCCCAAATTTGGTTTATTAATTTTTTTTTTTAAAATTAAAATTTTTAAAAAAATTTAAATTTTCCCAAATTTGAAATTAAAAATTTTAAATTTTTAATTTAAAATTTTTAAATTTAAAATTTCAAAAAAATTTTTAAAAATTTTTTTTTTAAATTTTTTTTTTTTTTAAAAATTTAAAAAATTAAATTAAAATTTTTTTTTTAAAATTTTTTAAATTTTTTAAAAAATTCAAAAAATTGAAAATTTTAAAATTTTTTTTTTTTTTTTTTTTTTTTTAAAAAAAAAAAAAATTAAAATTTAAAAATTTTTTAATTAATTAATTTTTTTTTTTTTTTTAAAAAAAAAAAAATTTAAAAATTTTTTAATTAATTTTTTTTTTTTAAAAAAAAACCAAAAATTGGGAAAAAAATTTTTTAATTAATTTTTTTTTTTTAAAATTTTTTAAAAAACCTTTTTTGAAATTTTAAAAATTTTTTTATTCTTTAAAATTTTTTTTAAAAAAAAACCCGGTTTTAAAAATTTTTTTTCCTTTAAATTTTTTTTGGAAATTTAAAAAAAAATTAAAATTTTTAAAATTTTTTTTTTTTAAATTTTTATTTAAATTTAAATTAAATTAAAATTTAAAATTTTAAAAATTTTTAATTTTAATTTAAATTTTTTTTTTTTTAAAAAAAACCCAAAAAGGAAATTTTAAAAATTTTTAAATTAATTTTTTTTTTTTTAAAAAAAAAACCCGGGAAATTTTAAAAAATTTTTTTAAATTTTTTTTTTTTAAAAAAAAACCCTTTTTTAAAATTTTTTAAAAATTTTTAAATTTTTTTTGGAAATTTAAAATTCCCAAATTAAATTTTTTAATTTAAAAAATTAATTTTTTTTTTTTTGGAAAAAAAAAAAAAGGAAATTTTAAAAAAATTTTTTTTTTAAATTTTTTTTGGAAATTTAAATTTAAAAAAAAATTTTAAAAAAAAATTTTTTTTTTAAATTTTTTTTGGAAATTTAAAACCAAAAAAAATT
Source organism: Lycocerus yunnanus (assembly GCA_036346125.1). NCBI lineage: Eukaryota > Metazoa > Arthropoda > Insecta > Coleoptera > Cantharidae > Lycocerus > Lycocerus yunnanus. The sequence goes on along the minus strand of JARFIX010000343.1, from coordinate 225,776 downwards.
TTAAGTTAACAAATTTGTAATTATTAATTCTAAATTGTTTATTTGAGAATTTTAAATTCACAACTTCAAATTAAAGTATAGTTAACAAATTGTAATTTTAATTCTAAATTTTTATTTGAGAATTTTAAATTCACAACTTCAAATTAAATTAAAAAAATTTTTTTTTTTAAAATTTTTTTTGGAAATTTTTAAAAAAAAAAAAATTTAAAAATTTTTTAATTAATTTTTTTTTTTTTTTTAAAAAAAAAAAAAAAAATTTAAAAATTTTAATTAATTTTTTTTTTTTTTTTAAAAAAAAAAAAAAAAAATTTTTAAAAAATTTTTTTTTAAAAAAAAAAAAAAAAAAAAATTTTTTTTTTTTTTTTTTAAAAAAAAAAAAATTAAATTAATTAAAAAATTTTAATTTTAAATTTTTTTTTTTAAATTTCAAAACCAATTAAGTTAATTAAAATTTTAAAATTTTAATTTAAATTTTTTTTTTTAAATTTCAAAAAATTTAAATTAATTAAAATTTTAAAATTTTTAATTTTTAAATTTTTTTTTTTAAATTTCAAAACCAAATTAAATTAAATTAAAATTTTAAAATTTTAATTTAAATTTTTTTTTTTAAATTTCAAAAAATTAAATTAAGTTAAAAAATTTTTTTTTTTAAATTTTTTTTAAAAATTTTTTAAAAAAAAAAAATTTAAAAATTTTTTAATTAATTTTTTTTTTTTTTTTAAAAAAAAAAAAAAATTTAAATTTAAAAATTTTTTAAATTTTTTTTTTTTTTAAAAAAAAAAAACCCGGAAATTTTAAAAATTTTTTAATTAATTTTTTTTTTTTAAAAAAAAAACCCAAAAAAAATTTTAAAAATTTTTTAATTAATTTTTTTTTTTTTAAAAAAAAAAAATTTAAAAAATTTAAAAATTTTTTAATTAATTTTTAAATTTTTTTTTTTAAAAAAAAAAAAAAAATTTAAAAATTTTTTAAATTTTTTTTTTTTTTTAAAAAAAAAAAAAATTAAATTAACAATTTTTTATTTAAATTTTAAATTGTTTATTTGAGAATTTCTTCAAACTCAAAAAGTATAGTTAAAATTTTTTTTAATTCTAAATTGTTTATTTGAGAATTTCAAATTCACAACTTCAAATTGAAGTATAGTTAATAATTTGTAATTATTAATTCTAAATTGTTTATTTGAGAATTTCAAATTCACAACTTCAAATTGAAGTATAGTTAAAAATTGTAATTATTAATTCTAAATTTTTATTTGAGAATTTTAAATTCACAACTTCAAATTAAAGTATAGTTAACAATTTGTAATTATCAGTTCTAAATTGTTTATTTGAGAATTTTAAATTCACAACTTCAAATTGAAGTATAGTTAACAATTTGTAATTATTCAGTTCTAAATTATTTATTTGAGAATTTCAAATTCACAACTTCAAATTGAAGTATAGTTAACAATTTGTAATTATTAATTCTAAATTGTTTATTTGAGAATTTCAAATTTACAACTTCAAATTGAAGTATAGTTAACAATTTGTAATTATCAGTTCTAAATTGTTTATTTGAAAATTTTAAATTCACAACTTCAAATTGAAGTATAGTTAACAATTTGTAATTTTCAGTTCTAAATTATTTATTTGAGAATTTCAAATTCACAACTTCAAATTGAAGTATAGTTAACAATTTGTAATTATTATTCTAAATTGTTTATTTGAGAATTTCAAATTCACAACTTCAAATTGAAGTATAGTTAACAATTTGTAATTATTAAGTTCTAAATTGTTTATTTGAGAATTTAAATTAACAACTTCAAATTGAAGTATAGTTAACAATTTGTAATTATTAATTCTAAATTGTTTATTTGAGAATTCAAATTCACAACTTCAAATTGAAGTATAGTTAACAATTTGTAATTATCAGTTCTAAATTGTTTATTTGAGAATTTCAAATTCACAACTTCAAATTGAAGGATAGTTAACAATTTGTAATTATTAATTCTAAATTATTTATTTGAGAATTTCAAATTTACAACTTTAAATTAAGTATAGTTAATAATTTGAAATTATTAATTAAATTATTTATTTGAGAATTTTAAATTCACAACTTCAAATTAAAGTATAGTTAACAATTTGTAATTATCAGTTCTAAATTGTTTATTTGAGAATTTCAAATTCACAACTTCAAATTGAAGTATAGTTAACAATTTGTAATTATTAATTCTAAATTGTTTATTTGAGAATTTCAAATTCACAATTTTAAATTGAAGTATAGTTAACAATTTGTAATTATCAGTTCTAAATTGTTTATTTGAGAATTTCAAATTCACAACTTCAAATTGAAGTATAGTTAAAAAATTTTGTAATTATTATTTCTAAATTGTTTATTTGAGAATTTCAAATTCACAACTTCAAATTGAAGTATAGTTAATAATTTGAAATTATTAATTCTAAATTGTTTATTTGAGAATTTCAAATTCACAACTTCAAATTGAAGTATAGTTAACAATTTGTAATTATTAATTCTAAATTGTTTATTTGAGAATTTCAAATTCACAACTTTAAATTGAAGTATAGTTAACAATTTGTAATTATCAATTCTAAATTGTTTATTTGAGAATTTCAAATTCACAACTTCAAATTGAAGTATAGTTAACAATTTGTAATTATTAATTCTAAATTGTTTATTTGAGAATTTCAAATTCACAACTTCAAATTGAAGTATAGTTAATAATTTGTAATTATTAATTCTAAATTGTTTATTTGAGAATTTCAAATTCACAACTTCAAATTGATGTATAGTTAATAATTTGAAATTATTAATTCTAAATTGTTTATTTGAGAATTTCAAATTCAAAACTTCAAATTGAAGTATAGTTAACAATTTGTAATTATTAATTCTAAATTGTTTATTTGAGAATTATAAATTCACAACTTCAAATTAAAGTATAGTTAACAATTTGTAATTATTAATTCTAAATTGTTTATTTGAGAATTTTAAATTCACAACTTCAAATTGAAGTATAGTTAACAATTTGTAATTATCAGTTCTAAATTGTTTATTTGAGAATTTCAAATTCACAACTTCAAATTGAAGTATAGTTAACAATTTGTAATTATCAGTTCTAAATTATTTATTTGAGAATTTCAAATTCACAACTTCAAATTGAAGTATAGTTAATAATTTGTAATTATCAGTTCTAAATTGTTTATTTGAGAATTTCAAATTCACAACTTCAAATTGAAGTATAGTTAATAATTTGTAATTATTAATTCTAAATTGTTTATTTGAGAATTTCAAATTCACAACTTCAAATTGAAGTATAGTTAACAATTTGTAATTATCAGTTCTAAATTGTTTATTTGAGAATTTCAAATTTACAACTTCAAATTGAAGTATAGTTAATAATTTGAAATTATTAATTCTAAATTGTTTATTTGAGAATTTCAAATTCACAACTTCAAATTGAAGTATAGTTAATAATTTGAAATTATTAATTCTAAATTGTTTATTTGAGAATTTCAAATTCACAACTTCAAATTGAAGTATAGTTAATAATTTGAAATTATTAATTCTAAATTGTTTATTTGAGAATTTCAAATTTACAACTTCAAATTGAAGTATAGTTAATAATTTGAATTATTAATTCTAAATTGTTTATTTGAGAATTTCAAATTCACAACTTCAAATTGAAGTATAGTTAATAATTTGTAATTATTAATTCTAAATTGTTTATTTGAGAATTTCAAATTCACAACTTCAAATTGAAGTATAGTTAATAATTTGAAATTATTAATTCTAAATTGTTTATTTGAGAATTTCAAATTCACAACTTCAAATTGAAGTATAGTTAATAATTTGATAATTATTAATTCTAAATTGTTTATTTGAGAATTTCAAATTCACAACTTCAAATTGAAGTATAGTTAAAATTTGTAATTATTAATTCTAAATTGTTTATTTGAGAATTTCAAATTCACAACTTCAAATTGAAGTATAGTTAACAATTTGTAATTATTAATTCTAAATTGTTTATTTGAGAATTTAAATTCACAACTTCAAATTGAAGTATAGTTAACAATTTGTAATTATTAATTCTAAATTGTTTATTTGAGAATTTCAAATTCACAACTTCAAATTGAAGTATAGTTAATAATTTGAAATTATTAATTCTAAATTATTTATTTGAGAATTTTAAATTCACAACTTCAAATTGAAGTATAGTTAACAATTTGTAATTATCAGTTCTAAATTGTTTATTTGAGAATTTCAAATTCACAACTTCAAATTGAAGTATAGTTAACAATTTGTAATTATTAATTCTAAATTGTTTATTTGAGAATTTCAAATTCACAACTTCAAATTGAAGTATAGTTAACAATTTGTAATTATTAATTCTAAATTGTTTATTTGAGAATTTCAAATTCACAACTTCAAATTGAAGTATAGTTAACAAATTTGTAATTATATTTCTAAATTGTTTATTTGAGAATTTCAAATTCACAACTTCAAATTGAAGTATAGTTAAATTTGAAATTATTAATTCTAAATTGTTTCTTTGAGTATTTCAAATTTACAACTTCAAATTGAAGTATAGTTAATAATTTGAAATTATTAATTCTAAATTGTTTATTTGAGAATTTCAAATTCACAACTTCAAATTGAAGTATAGTTAATAATTTGTAATTATAATTCTAAATTGTTTATTTGAGAATTTCAAATTCACAACTTCAAATTGAAGTATAGTTAATAATTTGAAATTATTAATTCTAAATTGTTTATTTGAGAATTTCAAATTCACAACTTCAAATTGAAGTATAGTTAATAATTTGAAATTATTAATTCTAAATTGTTTATTTGAGAATTTCAAATTAACAACTTCAAATTGAAGTATAGTTAACAATTTGTAATTATTAATTCTAAATTGTTTATTTGAGAATTACAAATTCAAACTTCAAATTGAAATATAGTTAATAACTTGAAATTATTAATTCTAAATTGTTTATTTGAAATTTTAAATTCACAACTTCAAATTGAAGTATAGTTAATAATTTGAAATTATTAATTCTAAATTGTTTATTTGAGAATTTAAAATTTTCACAACTTCAAATTGAAGTATAGTTAATAATTTGAAATTATTAATTCTAAATTGTTTATTTGAGAATTTCAAATTCAAAACTTCAAATTGAAGTATAGTTAATAATTTGTAAATTATTAATTCTAAATTGTTTATTTGAGAATTTCAAATTCACAACTTCAAATTGAAGTATAGTTAATAATTTGAAATTATTAATTCTAAATTGTTTATTTGAGAATTTCAAATTCACAACTTCAAATTGAAGTATAGTTAATAATTTGTAATTATTAATTCTAAATTGTTTATTTGAGAATTTCAAATTACAACTTCAAATTGAAGTATAGTTAATAATTTGAAATTATTAATTCTAAATTGTTTATTTGAGAATTTCAAATTCACAACTTCAAATTGAAGTATAGTTAACAATTTGTAATTATTAATTCTAAATTGTTTATTTGAGAATTTCAAATTCACAACTTCAAATTGAAGTATAGTTAATAATTTGAATTATTAATTCTAAATTGTTTATTTGAGAATTTCAAATTCACAACTTCAAATTGAAGTATAGTTAATAATTTGAAATTATTAATTCTAAATTGTTTATTTGAGAATTTCAAATTCACAACTTCAAATTGAAGTATAGTTAAAATTTGTAATTATTAATTCTAAATTGTTTATTTGAGAATTTCAAATTCACAACTTCAAATTGAAGTATAGTTAAAATTTGTAATTATTAATTCTAAATTGTTTATTTGAGAATTTCAAATTCACAACTTCAAATTGAAGTATAGTTAACAATTGTAATTATTAATTCTAAATTGTTTATTTGAGAATTTCAAATTCACAACTTCAAATTGAAGTATAGTTAACAATTGTAATTATTAATTCTAAATTGTTTATTTGAGAATTTCAAATTCACAACTTCAAATTGAAGTATAGTTAACAATTTGTAATTATTAATTCTAAATTGTTTATTTGAGAATTTCAAATTCACAACTTCAAATTGAAGTATAGTTAACAATTTGTAATTATTAATTCTAAATTGTTTATTTGAGAATTTCAAATTCACAACTTCAAATTGAAGTATAGTTAACAAATTTGTAATTATTAATTCTAAATTGTTTATTTGAGAATTTCAAATTCACAACTTCAAATTGAAGTATAGTTAATAATTTGTAATTATTAATTCTAAATTGTTTATTTGAGAATTTCAAATTCACAACTTCAAATTGAAGTATAGTTAATAATTTGTAATTATTAATTCTAAATTGTTTATTTGAGAATTTCAAATTCACAACTTCAAATTGAAGTATAGTTAAAATTTGTAATTATTAATTCTAAATTGTTTATTTGAGAATTTCAAATTCACAACTTCAAATTGAAGTATAGTTAAAATTTGTAATTATTAATTCTAAATTGTTTATTTGAGAATTTCAAATTCACAACTTCAAATTGAAGTATAGTTAACAATTTGTAATTATATTCTAAATTGTTTATTTGAGAATTTCAAATTAACAACTTCAAATTGAAGTATAGTTAACAATTTGTAATTATTAATTCTAAATTGTTTATTTGAGAATTTCAAATTCACAACTTCAAATTGAAGTATAGTTAACAATTTGTAATTATCAGTTCTAAATTGTTTATTTGAGAATTTCAAATTCACAACTTCAAATTGAAGTATAGTTAACAATTTGTAATTATTAATTCTAAATTGTTTATTTGAGAATTTCAAATTTACAACTTCAAATTGAAGTATAGTTAATAATTTGAATTATTAATTTAAATTGTTTATTTGAGACATTTAAATTCACAACTTCAAATTGAAGTATAGTTAACAATTTGTAATTATTAATTCTAAATTGTTTATTTGAGAATTTCAAATTCACAACTTCAAATTGAAGTATAGTTAACAATTTGTAATTATTAATTCTAAATTGTTTATTTGAGAATTTCAAATTCACAACTTCAAATTGAAGTATAGTTAACAATTTGTAATTATTAATTCTAAATTGTTTATTTGAGAATTTCAAATTCACAACTTCAAATTGAAGTATAGTTAAAAATTGTAATTAATATTTCTAAATTGTTTATTTGAGAATTTCAAATTCACAACTTCAAATTGAAGTATAGTTAATAATTTGAATTATTAATTCTAAATTGTTTATTTGAGAATTTCAAATTACAACTTCAAATTGAAGTATAGTTAATAATTTGAAATTATTAATTCTAAATTGTTTATTTGAGAATTTCAAATTCACAACTTCAAATTGAAGTATAGTTAACAATTTGTAATTATCAATTCTAAATTGTTTATTTGAGAATTTCAAATTCACAACTTCAAATTGAAGTATAGTTAATAATTTGAAATTATTAATTCTAAATTGTTTATTTGAGAATTTCAAATTCACAACTTCAAATTGAAGTATAGTTAATAATTTGAAATTATTAATTCTAAATTGTTTATTTGAGAATTTCAAATTACAACTTCAAATTGAAGTATAGTTAACAATTTGTAATTATTAATACTAAATTGTTTATTTGAGAATTTCAAATTCAAAACTTCAAATTGAAGTATAGTTAATAATTTGAAATTATTAATTCTAAATTGTTTATTTGAAAATTTTAAATTCACAACTTCAAATTGAAGTATAGTTAATAATTAGAAATTATTAATTCTAAATTGTTTATTTGAGAATTTCAAATTTACAACTTCAAATTGAAGTATAGTTAATAATTTGAAATTATTAATATTAATTGTTTATTTGAGAATTTCAAATTCAAAACTTCAAATTGAAGTATAGTTAATAATTTGAAATTATTAATTCTAAATTGTTTATTTGAGAATTTCAAATTCACAACTTCAAATTGAAGTATAGTTAATAATTTGAAATTATTAATACTAAATTGTTTATTTGAGAATTTCAAATTCAAAACTTCAAATTGAAGTATAGTTAATAATTTGAAATTATTAATTCTAAATTGTTTATTAGAGAATTTCAAATTTACAACTTCAAATTGAAGTATAGTTAATAACTTGAAATTATTAATTCTAAATTGTTTATTTGAGAATTTCAAATTCACAACTTCAAATTGAAGTATAGTTAACAATTTGTAATTATTAATTCTAAATTGTTTATTTGAGAATTTCAAATTCACAACTTCAAATTGAAGTATAGTTAATAATTTGAAAGTATTAATTCTAAATTGTTTATTTGAGAATTTCAAATTCACAACTTCAAATTGAAGTATAGTTAATAACTTGAAATTATTAATTCTAAATTGTTTATTTGAGAATTTCAAATTTACAACTTCAAATTGAAGTATAGTTAATAACTTGAAATTATTAATTCTAAATTGTTTATTTGAGAATTTCAAATTCACAACTTCAAATTGAAGTATAGTTAATAATTTGTAATTATCAATTCTAAATTGTTTATTTGAGAATTTCAAATTCACAACTTCAAATTGAAGTATAGTTAATAAATTGTAATTATTAATTCTAAATTGTTTATTTGAGAATTTCAAATTCACAACTTCAAATTAAAGTATAGTTAACAAATTGTAAGTATTAATTCTAAATTGTTTATTTGAGAATTTCAAATTCATAACTTCAAATTGAAGTATAGTTAACAATTTGTAATTATTAATTCTAAATTGTTTATTTGAGAATTTCAAATTCACAACTTCAAATTGAAGTATAGTTAAAATTTGTAATTATTAATTCTAAATTGTTTATTTGAGAATTTCAAATTCACAACTTCAAATTGAAGTATAGTTAACAACTTGTAATTATTAATTCTAAAATGTTTATTTGAGAATTTCAAATTCACAACTTCAAATTGAAGTATAGTTAATAATTTGAAATTATTAATTCTAAATTGTTTATTTGAAAATTTTACAAATTCACAACTTCAAATTGAAGTATAGTTAATAACTTGTAATTATTAATTCTAAATTGTTTATTTGAGAATTTCAAATTCACAACTTCAAATTGAAGTATAGTTAAAATTTGTAATTATTAATTCTAAATTGTTTATTTGAGAATTTCAAATTCACAACTTCAAATTAAGTATAGTTAACAATTTGTAATTATTAATTCTAAATTGTTTATTTGAGAATTATCAAATTAACAACTTCAAATTGAAGTATAGTTAACAATTTGTAATTATTCAATTCTAAATTGTTTATTTGAAATTTCAAATTCACAACTTCAAATTGAAATATAGTTAACAATTTGTAATTATTAATTCTAAATTGTTTATTTGAAATTTCAAATACAACTTTCAAATTGAAGTATAGTTAAAATTTGTAATTATTAATTCTAAATTATTTATTTGAGAATTTCAAATTCACAACTTCAAATTGAAGTATAGTTAACAATTTGTAATTATTATTCTAAATTGTTTATTTGAGAATTTCAAATTCACAACTTCAAATTGAAGTATAGTTAACAATTTGTATTATCAGTTCTAAATTGTTTATTTGAGAATTTCAAATTTACAACTTCAAATTGAAGTATAGTTAACAATTTGTAATTATTAATTCTAAATTGTTTATTTGAGAATTTCAAATTCACAACTTCAAATTGAAGTATAGTTAACAATTTGTAATTATTAATTCTAAATTGTTTATTTATAAATTTCAAAACAATTTTCAAATTGAAGTATAGTTAACAATTTGTAATTATTAATTCTAAATTGTTTATTTGAGAATTTCAAATTCACAACTTCAAATTGAAGTATAGTTAATAATTTGAAATTATTAATTCTAAATTGTTTATTTGAGAATTTCAAATTCAAAACTTCAAATTGAAGTATAGTTAATAATTTGAAATTATTAATTCTAAATTGTTTATTTGAGAATTTCAAATTTACAACTTCAAATTGAAGTATAGTTAATAATTGAAATTATTAATTCTAAATTGTTTATTTGAGAATTTCAAATTCACAACTTCAAATTGAAGTATAGTTAACAATTTGTAATTATCAATTCTAAATTGTTTATTTGAGAATTTCAAATTCACAACTTCATATTGAAGAATAGTTAATAATTTGAAAGTATTAATTCTAAATTGTTTATTTGAGAATTTCAAATTCACAACTTCAAATTGAAGTATAGTTAATAATTGAAATTATTAATTCTAAATTGTTTATTTGAGAATTTCAAATTTACAACTTCAAATTGAAGTATAGTTAATAATTTGAAATTATTAATTCTAAATTGTTTATTTGAGAATTTCAAATTCACAACTTCAAATTGAAGTATAGTTAACAATTTGTAATTATTAATTCTAAATTGTTTATTTGAGAATATTAAATTAACAACTTCAAATTGAAGTATAGTTAACAATTTGTAATTACTAATTCTAAATTGTTTATTTGAGAATATTAAATTAAAAACTTCAAATTGAAGTATAGTTAACAATTTGTAATTATTAATTCTAATTTGTTTATTTGAGAAGTTCAAATTCACAACTTCAAATTGAAGTATAGTTAACAATTTGTAATTATCAGTTCTAAATTGTTTATTTGAGAATTTCAAATTCACAACTTCAAATTGAAGGATAGTTAACAATTTGTAATTATTAATTCTAAATTATTTATTTGAGAATTTCAAATTTACAACTTTAAATTGAAGTATAGTTAATAATTTGAAATTATTAATTTTAAATTATTTATTTGAGAATTTTAAATTCACAACTTCAAATTAAAGTATTGTTAACAATTTGTAATTATCAGTTCTAAATTGTTTATTTGAGAATTTCAATTTCACAACTTCAAATTGAAGTATAGTTAACAATTTGTAATTATTAATTCTAATTGTTTATTAGAGAATTTCAAATTCACAACTTTAAATTGAAGTATAGTTAACAATTTGTAATTATCAGTTCTAAACTGTTTATTTGAGAATTTCAAATTCACAACTTCAAATTGAAGTATAGTTAACAAATTGTAATTAATATTTCTAAATTGTTTATTTGAGAATTTTAAATTCACAACTTCAAATTGAAGTATAGTTATTAATTTGAAAGTATTAATTCTAAATTGTTTATTTAAGAATTTCAAATTTACAACTTCAAATTGAAGTATAGTTAATAACTTGAAATTATTAATTCTAAATTGTTGATTTGAGAATTTCAAATTCACAACTTCAAATTGAAGTATAGTTAACAATTTGTAATTATCAATTCTAAATTGTTTATTTGAGAATTTCAAATTCACAACTTCAAATTGAAGTATAGTTAATAATTTGAAAGTATTAATTCTAAATTGTTTATTTGAGAATTACAAATTCACAACTTCAAATTGAAGTATAGTTAATAATTTGAAATTATTAATTCTAAATTGTTTATTTGAGAATTTCAAATTAAGAACTTCAAATTGAAGTATAGTTAACAATTTGTAATTATTAATACTAAATTGTTTATTTGAGAATTTCAAATTCAAAACTTCAAATTGAAGTATAGTTAATAATTTGAAATTATTAATTCTAAATTGTTTATTTGAAAATTTTAAATTCACAACTTCAAATTGAAGTATAGTTAATAATTAGAAATTATTAATTCTAAATTGTTTATTTGAGAATTTCAAATTTACAACTTCAAATTGAAGTATAGTTAATAATTTGAAATTATTAATACTTAATTGTTTATTTGAGAATTACAAATTCAAAACTTCAAATTGAAGTATAGTTAATAATTTGAAATTATTAATTCTAAATTGTGTATTTGAAAATTTTAAATTCACAACTTCAAATTGAAGTATAGTTAATAATAGAAATTATTAATACTAAATTGTTTATTTGAGAATTTCAAATTCAAAACTTCAAATTGAAGTATAGTTAATAATTTGAAATTATTAATTCTAAATTGTTTATTAGAGAATTTCAAATTTACAACTTCAAATTGAAGTATAGTTAATAACTTGAAATTATTAATTCTAAATTGTTTATTTGAGAATTTCAAATTCACAACTTCAAATTGAAGTATAGTTAACAATTTGTAATTATCAATTCTAAATTGTTTATTTGAGAATTTCAAATTCACAACTTCAAATTGAAGTATAGTTAATAATTTGAAAGTATTAATTCTAAATTGTTTATTTGAGAATTACAAATTCACAACTTCAAATTGAAGTATAGTTAATAATTAGAAATTATTAATTCTAAATTGTTTATTTGAGAATTTCAAATTTACAACTTCAAATTGAAGTATAGTTAATAACTTGAAATTATTAATTATAAATTGTTTATTTGAGAATTTCAAATTCACAACTTCAAATTGAAGTATAGTTAACAATTTGTAATTATCAATTCTAAATTGTTTATTTGAGAATTTCAAATTCACAACTTCAAATTGAAGTATAGTTAATAAATTGTAATTATTAATTCTAAATTGTTTATTTGAGAATTTTAAATTACAACTTCAAATTAAAGTATAGTTAACAAATTGTAATTATTAATTCTAAATAGTTTATTTGAGAATTTCAAATTCACAACTTCAAATTGAAGTATAGTTAACAATTTGTAATTATTAATTCTAAATTGTTTATTTGAGAATTTCAAATTCACAACTTCAAATTGAAGTATAGTTAAGAATTTGTAATTATTAATTCTAAATTGTTTATTTGAAAATTTCAAATTCACAACTTCAAATTGAAGTATAGTTAACAAACTGTAATTATTAATTCTAAATTGTTTATTTGAGAATTTCAAATTCACAACTTCAAATTGAAGTATAGTTAATAATTTGAAAGTATTAATTCTAAATTGTTTATTTGAGAGTTTCAAATTCACAACTTCAAATTGAAGTATAGTTAACAATTTGTAATTATTAATTCTAAATTGTTTATTTGAAAATTTCAAATTCACAACTTCAAATTTAAGTATAGTTAACAATTTGTAATTACTAATTCTAAATTGTTTTTTTGAGAATATCAAATTAACAACTTCAAATTGAAGTATAGTTAACAATTTGTAATTATTCAATCTAAATTGTTTATTTGAAAATTTCAAATTCACAACTTCAAATTGAAATATAGTTAACAATTTGTAATTATTAATTCTAAATTGTTTATTTATAAATTTCAAAAACACAATTTCAAATTGAAGTATAGTTAACAATTTGTAATTATTAATTCTAAATAGTTTATTTGAGAATTTCAAATTCACAACTTCAAATTGAAGTATAGTTAACAATTTGTAATTATCAGTTCTAAACTGTTTATATGAGAATTTCAAATTCACAACTTCAAATTGAATTATAGTTAACAATTTGTAATTATTAATTATAATTGTTTATTTGAGAATTTCTAATTTACAACTTCAAATTAAAGTATAGTTAACAATTTGTAATTATTAATTCTAAATTGTTTATTTGAGAATTTCAAATTCACAACTTCAAATTAATGTATAGCTAACAATTTGTAATTATCAGTTCTAAATTGTTTATTTGAGAATTTTAAATTCACAACTTTAAATTGATGTATAGTTAACAATTTGTAATTATCAGTTCTAAATTATTTATTTGAGAATTTGAAATTCACAACTTCAAATTGAAGTATAGTTAACAATTTGTAATTATTACTTCTAAATTGTTTATTTGAGAATTTCAAATTCACAACTTCAAATTGAAGTGTAGTTAACAATTTGTACTTATCAGTTCTAAATTGTTTATTTGAGAATTTCAAATTCACAACTTCAAATTGATATATAGTTAACAATTTGTAATTATTAATTCTAAATTGTTTATTTAAGAGTTTCAAATTCACAACTTCAAAATGAAGTATAGTTAACAAATTGTAATTATTAATTCTAAATTGTTTATTTGAAAATTTCAAATTCACAACTTCAAAGTGAAGTATAGTTAATAATTTGAAATTATTAATTCTAAATTGTTTATTTGAGAATTTCAAATTCACAACTTCAAATTGAAGTATAGTTAACAATTTGTAATTATCAATTCTAAATTGTTTATTTGAGAATTTCAAATTCACAACTTCAAATTGAAGTATAGTTAATAATTTGAAAGTATTAATTCTAAATTGTTTATTTGAGAATTACAAATTCACAACTTCAAATTGAAGTATAGTTAATAATTAGAAATTATTAATTCTAAATTGTTTATTTGAGAATTTCAAATTTACAACTTCAAATTGAAGTATAGTTAATAACTTGAAATTATTAATTCTAAATTGTTTATTTGAGAATTTCAAATTCACAACTTCAAATTGAAGTATAGTTAACAATTTGTAATTATCAATTCTAAATTGTTTATTTGAGAATTTCAAATTTCACAACTTCAAATTGAAGTATAGTTAACAAATTGTAATTATTAATTCTAAATTGTTTATTTGAGAATTTTAAATTCACAACTTCAAATTAAAGTATAGTTAACAAATTGTAATTATTAATTCTAAATAGTTTATTTGAGAATTTCAAATTCACAACTTCAAATTGAAGTATAGTTAACAATTTGTAATTATTAATTCTAAATTGTTTATTTGAGAATTTCAAATTCACAACTTCAAATTGAAGTATAGTTAAGAATTTGTAATTATTAATTCTAAATTGTTTATTTGAAAATTTCAAATTCACAACTTCAAATTGAAGTATAGTTAACAAACTGTAATTATTAATACTAAATTGTTTATTTGAGAATTTCAAATTCACAACTTCAAATTGAAGTATAGTTAATAATTTGAAAGTATTAATTCTAAATTGTTTATTTGAGAATTACAAATTTACAACTTCAAATTGAAGTATAGTTAATAACTTGTAATTATTAATTCTAAATTGTTTATTTGAGAATTTCAAATTCACAACTTCAAGTTGAAGTATAGTTAACAATTTGTAACTATTAATTCTAAATTGTTTATTTGAGAATTTCAAATTCACAACTTTAAATTGAAGTATAGTTAACAATTTGTAATTATTAATTCTAAATTGTTTATTTGAGAATTTCAAATTCACAACTTCAAGTTGAAGTATAGTTAACAATTTGTAACTATTAATTCTAAATTGTTTATTTGAGAATTTCAAATTCACAACTTTAAATTGAAGTATAGTTAACAATTTGTAATTTTTAATTCTAAATTGTTTATTTGAGAATTTCAAATTCACAACTTCAAATTAAAGTATAGTTAACAATTTGTAATTATCAGTTCTAAATTGTTTATTTGAGAATTTCAAATTCACAACTTCAAATTGAAGTATAGTTAATAATTTGTAATTATTAATTCTAAATTGTTTATTTGAGAGTTTCAAATTCACAACTTCAAATTGAAGTATAGTTAACAATTTGTAATTATTAATTCTAAATTGTTTATTTGAAAATTTCAAATTCACAACTTCAAATTTAAGTATAGTTAACAATTTGTAATTACTAATTCTAAATTGTTTTTTGAAATTTTTTTTTAAAATTTTTTATTTAAAATTTAAATTTTAAATTTAAATTGTTTTTGGAAAAAATTTTTTAAAAAAAAGGTTTATTTAAATTTTAAATTAAATTCAAATTTTTATTTAAAAAAAAAAAAAAGGTTTATTTAAGAATTTTAAATTTTAAATTTAAATTGGTTTTGGAAATTTTTTAAAAAAAAAAAAGTTTATTTAAATTTTAAAAAATTTTTTTAAAAATTTTTATTTAAAATTTTAAATTAACAATTTAAATTGGTTTAAAATTTTTTTAAAAAAAAAAAGGTTAATTTAAATTTAAATTTTAAATTTAAATTGGTTTTTTAAAATTTTAAATTAAAAAAAGGTTTTTTAAAATTTTAAATTAAATTTAAAAATTTTATTTTAAAAATTTTTTTTTTTTAAAAAAATTTTTTTAAAATTTTAAATTTTACCTTTAAATTTTTTTTTTTTTAAAAAAAAGGTTTTTAAAATTTTAAATTTCAAACCTAAAATTTTAATTTAAGAAAAATTTTAAATTTTTTAAATTTTTTTCAAATTTTAAATTTTTTAAATTTTTTTTAAAAAATTTTTAAATTTAATTAAATTTTTTTAAATTTAAAATTTTAAACCTTAAATTTTTTTAAGTTTAAATTAAAATTTTAAATTTAAATTTTTTTAAAATTTTAAATTTTAAACCTTAAATTTTAATTTTGGTTTAAATTTAAAATTTTAAATTTAAATTTTTTTAAAATTTTAAATTTTTTAAATTTTTTTTTTTTTAAATTTTTAAATTTTTTTAAAATTTTAAATTTTAAAATTTAAATTTTTTTTAAAATTTTAAAAAAAAAAAAGGTTTATTTAAAATTTTAAATTAAAAATTTAAATTTTTAATTTTTTAAAAAATTTTTTTTTTTAAAATTTAAAATTAAATTTTAAATTTAAATTTTTTTAAAATTTAAATTAAAATTTAAATTGTTTATTTAAAATTTTAAATTTTAAATTTAAATTGGTTTTTGGAAATTTTTTAAAAAAAAAAAGGTTTATTTAAATTTTAAATTTAAATTTAAATTGGTTTTTGGAAATTTTTTAAAAAAAAAAAGGTTTATTTAAAATTTTAAATTTTAAATTTAAATTTTTTTGGAAAAAAAAAAAAAAGGTTTATTTAAAATTTTAAAATTTCCAATTTAAATTGGTTTTTTAAATTTTTTAAAAAAAAAAAGGTTTATTTAAAATTTTAAATTTTAAATTTAAATTGGTTTTTGGAAATTTTTTAAAAAAAAAAAGGTTTTTTAAAATTTTAAATTAAATTCAAATTTTTATTTAAAAATTTTTTTTTAAAAATTTTTTTAAAAAATTTTAAATTAAATTCAAATTTTTATTTAAAAATTTTTTTTTTTGGTTTATTTAAAATTTAAATTTTAAATTTAAATTGGTTTTTGGAAATTTTTAAAAAAAAAAAAGGTTTATTTAAAATTTTAAATTTTAAATTTAAATTTTTTTGGAAATTTCCCAAAAAAAAAATTTTTTTTTTTAAAATTTTAAATTCCAAATTTAAAAATTTTTTTAAAAAAATTTTTAAATTTTTAAATTTTTTTAAAATTTTAAATTTCAAACCTTAAAATTTTAATTTAAGAAAAATTTTAAAATTTTTTTAAATTTTTTTAAAATTTTAAATTTCAAACCTTAAAATTTTAATTTTTTTAAATTTAAAATTTTAAATTTAAATTTTTAAAATTTTTTTAATTTTTTTTTAATTTAGTTTAAATTTAAAATTTTTTAAATTTTTTAAAATTTTAAATTTTTTAAATTTTTTTTAAAAAATTTTTAAATTTTCCTAAATTTTTAAAAAATTTAAAACCAAATTTTTTTGGTTAATTTAAATTTTAAATTTTAAATTTAAATTGTTAAAAAATTTTTTAAAAAATTTTTTTGGAATTTAAAATTTAAATTTTAAATTTAAATTGTTTAATTTTTAAAATTTAAATTTAAAATTTTTTAAAATTTAAAAAAAAAGGTTTAAATTTTTTTTTTTAAATTTTCAAATTTTTTTAAAATTTAAAATTTAAATTTTTTTAAAAAATTGTTTAAAAAATTTTTTAAACCCAAATTTTTTTGGAAATTTAAAAAATTTTTTAAAAAAAATTTTTTTTAAATTTAAAAAAAATTTTTTAAGAAAAATTTTAAATTTTAAATTTAAATTTTTTTAAAATTTTAAATTTCCAAACTTAAAATTTTAATTTTAAAATTTTTTTTTAAAAGGTTTATTTAAAATTTTAAATTTAAATTTAAATTTTTTTGGAAAATTTTTTTTTTAAATTTTAAATTTAAAAATTTAAAAAATTTTTTTTTTTTTAAAATTTTAAATTAAATTCCAAATTTTATTTAAAAATTTAAATTAAATTCAAATTTTTATTTAAAAATTTTAAAAAATTTTTTAAATTTTTTTTAAATTTTTAAATTTTAAACCTTAAATTTTAATTTAAGTTTAAATTTAAAATTTTAAATTTAAAATTTTTAAAATTTTAAATTTTAAACCTTAAATTTTAATTTAAGAAAAAAAATTTTAAATTTAAATTTTTTTAAAATTTTAAATTTTAAATTTAAATTTTTTTTAAAAATTTTTTTTAAATTTAAATTTTTTTAAAATTTTAAATTTTAAACCTTAAATTTTTTTAAGAAAAATTTTAAATTTTAAATTTAAATTTTTTAAAATTTTTAAATTAAAAAATTTTTTTAATTTTTTAAAATTTAAATTTTAAATTTAAATTGTTTAAAAGGTTTAAAACCAAATTTTTTGGGAAATTTAAAATTTAAAA